>JANXJH010000049.1:9669656-9720925 GCA_027564575.1 Spilornis abbotti | reverse complement strand
GGCATTAGGTACATAGCATATGCTTACCTTAGTTGCTTAGGGCATAGATGCATTAGGCATCCTTGCATTGCATATAGTATCATGCATGATACATAGGGCTTACATATAACACATATATAGTAGGGTTATATAGTACACACATATAGCATACCTTAGTATCATATGCATAGGGCATAGTGCCTTATCGTATAGGCCCCTTATATAGTACCCTTATATAGTACTGCTATGTGCATAGGTAATAGATAACCCTAGGCTATTAACCTAGGGTTACTATATAGTATGCTTACCTATCATGCATCCTCACAATCCGGGCACATAGTCTCTCGGGTAAACTTGAAACCCTTGCACACTGGACAGGTGTGCCGTACCTCGCGTGCAATGTCTAGAGTGTTCATGGTGCATCCTTTCGTTGTTGGTTCTTAAAGGATATAACACAACACTAGGATTCACAACACTGTCTCATATAGTGATACGTACGTCTAGGGCTTCGTGTATGGCGTTCTAAGCGCCTTGCAGCACACGGAGGTACACAGACATACCTAGGTCTGAGATAGGCCGTTAGAATCGGTTACACGAGCTTGGCATATCTTAGGCCCTATGATGGCCCATAGATACAGACATAGATAAACCCTAGGCCATACAGACCTATGTTATAGAGCACCTTGCACGGCGTAGCCTTCGCATCATAGTGCCATTGTATGCAGACATAGATAAACCCTAAGCATCCTATATGCTTAGGGTATTAGTGGGATAGGGCTATGCCAGATAGAACAACACTACGTGTTCCTAGTAGGGTTATTATTCTAGCCAACTATGTTTAGGTACGAAAGAATGGCCCATTGGTTTATTGACCAACGGGAAATAGGCCCTAGATTTCTAGCCGTTTAAAACAACGGAGAATCTAACGCCTGAAATAATCTATGCATTGTATAGTAAGCAACGCAAAATAAACCCTAGTTTTAGGGCCTTTAAAAACAACTTGCCACAGTGAGCATGACAAACATAAGGTACAATCTGCACCTACTTTAAAAACACTATTGAAAGCAGTTAAGAATCTTCGTTAATCCTTAGTTGTTTACTATTCTCAAGAACTCATTTGGGTTGAAATGAAATGGACTTATATAGAACTGAGCTAATGCCTAATAGGACCCGCATGGAACTTAAGAAAAGAAACGCCTTAGAATCTTCGTTAATCCTTAGTGATTCCCTTAGTGTTTCATTCTCTAAATCTTCTCTATGTTCTTTATTCTCTATGTTCTTTATTCTCTATGTTCTTTATTCTTTGCTAAACGAAACTGAACTTAAGTTATGCTTCGTTCATGTTATATATTATCGTCCCATATAACCAAATGATTCCCCAAGGTCTAAAACCCTAGGGAATCATTGGTGTTATTGGCCTTTCAGTGGTTGTTCTTCGTGGGCCAGAATCCGACAATAGCGAGGAGGATGCCGGGGATGATAGAAACGATGAAAGCGGAGAACATGTCTAGTCCTTTCAGATGAGAGTCAGTGCGAAATGAACAGTGTTTGATTCTACGTTGTTTCCTACGTAGCCGCAAGAAACAAAGCCGTCAGAGTCAACAGGAAACTCTGCAATAACCTTACCTTCCTGTAGTGCAATGATAGCAGTAGCATAACCCTCTACCTTGCAACCCTTAGCAACTAGGGCACTTATCACGTTGTTGGGGGTCATGGTGTTGGTGTTCATGATGGGTTCCTCTCGGGTGGTGGTCTGTGCTGCTAGAACTACTGTACCACACTTTGTTGCGGTTACTGTCTCTCTCGTGCCTAGTTGATTCTAACGAGACAGTCGGGCCGCGTGTGTGCCTTTCGTTCTATAGAGAACACTACCATACGACTAGGCCAGCTCACAACCCCACCCCGTACTAACTTAAAATAGAACGTCCTCCCCAGCCAGTGTGTTGACTAGGGAGGATGTTCTATGGTAGTGAGGTCAGTTACTGTACTGTGAGAACAACTCACTCATGTAGTCATCCAGTCCGAAAGTGTCTTCGTAGTGGCGAGTGATCGTTTCTGTTCCCCACGTACCCACAACCGTATTGTCCTCTGTACGAATCATGATGTCAGGTCCACCAACACTCACCATGATTTCTGCACCCCGGTACGTGAGCCCATCATCGGTGAGAGACGACGTGAAAGCAGTGTCTAGTGAATGGGTGAGGACGTAGTCAGCCCATCCATACTCCGGTTCGGGCGTATCGTTCTCATCCTTCCACTCTTCCACGATACCGCCAGACAGTCGGTTGGTCCAAGATTCCACGTGGGTGATGAGAGAAGTGCGAGTGTTCATAATAAATCATCCTTTCAAAAATGTGTGTTACTTCGTGTGTGCGTAGGTCCTACTGTAGTGCAGGGGGTGAGATTCTGTCCACTGCATCTCACATACTGAGAAAACATAGGTTTTAACTATAGTTTTCCATGATATACCTACTCATCTGGTGGCCGAGTGTTTCAATGTAATACAAATCTGACAAATCCCCGTCGAATTCCCGTTTTGCCTGCAAATACTGGCGTCTCAGCAACCAATATTCATCATTATTCTTGCGAAAGATACGCATTTTCGTCGAGTCCCTTTTCTGTCCGGTATGTGACATGTCACTTTAGTGACATTTTAGTGTCACTAAATAGTAGTCAGTTGGTGAGAATGTACTGCGCGAACGTGGCCTCGTGCATACGTCCCCGAGCCATGTTCTCAAGTCCGTTAGCGACTGCCCAGGCTCGCACGTCTGAGACTGCAACAGTCTTCGTCAGTGGCACAGTGCGAACATTTCCGTTCTTGTCAGTAACAGTGCGCTTCGTCATCACCTTAACGCGGTTCTCCGTGGCCGGGACATAGTGGGTTTCGTGGTTGGCATTGTAAGCGTCAATAACGTCGAGAGGAAGACGGCCGCGCGTCATCTTGACTCGGTTGGCAAATCCATTCAGGATAGCCCATGCTCGCACGTCTTCCGCGAGAACGGGAGAGGTGACAGGGGTGAGGCGGACGAAAGGACGTTCCGGCGTGATGCTGGGGACGTACTGGACTTCGTTGTTGGCGTTGTACTTTTCGATGATGGTAAAGGGGATGCGCCCACGGGCCGGGAGGGTGTGGCCGTTGTTGTTCGCCCACGTGCGGACGTCGGAAGCGGTGGCGATAGCGGAGGTGGTGGTGTTCATGATGTTCTCATCCTTTCAAAGATGATTGAGGGTTAGTGAACCATTGTTGGCTCACAGCGCGTTTAGTGGGTTTGCACCACTTCCTAGGCTTAAAACCTATAACGCTAGTTGTGTGTCAGTCAGAAAAAACCTCCGTGTAATCACATTCAAAGTTGCTCAACTCGCAACGGTACGCAACGGGGTCGATTTCTTTAAATGCGTGGGCGGCATCATACATGTAACCGCAGATTTCGATTTCTCCGTACACCTCGCTCAACGTGTCGTCGTAAAGTTCTTCCAAATCGTCAAAAATGGTCAGGTCGTTTTCTTCCGCCATTTTTTCCGTGAGGTCGCCGTCATAGTCGAAATCGATGTCGTTGGTGAGAACGTATCCGATAACGTGTGCCATTGTGTTTCAGTCCTTCGTGTTGGTCATTGGTGTCTGTCTGTGCTCCCTAGCCTACCAGATTCTGGTTAGGCTCACAACCTCGGCGAAAACTTTTCTGTGTTGGGTCTGCCACTCTCGCGCCTAGTTGATTCTAACGCGGCAGTTCGTCCAACGTGTGTTCCCCGTTGTTGTGACACCTAGCCTAACCGATAAGGTTCGGGCCTGTCAACTCTTCCGACGTTGTTGGGGTGGGAGCCTCTCGCCTAGCGATTCTGACGGCTCGTGTGTCCCTTGTCGGTGTTGCTAACATCCCTAAAACTACTAGGGTCGAGACGAGGATGCAAGCTAGGCAGAAAAAATCTCATATCGTGAGAAGAGCACAACAAAACACGCCCCTAGGCCGATGAGACCTAGGGGCGTGTTTTGAGAACGGTTTTCAGTTCTTGTGAGGCTTGTGATACTGGGCAAAGTGTTCGTCAAGAACAACTAACGGCACGTCATCCGTCATGTACGTCACGACGTGCCAGTCGTCCGCTACAGTAATAACGTTGCCGGAAGATTCCATTACCCGCATGCCCGAGTAATCCCGACGGGAACCGTTCAGGGTAACATAGGTGGCGCGCGTAGCGTCAACCTCACGCGGTCCGGGCCGCCATTCCCGGCCCGTTCGTTTGTCTGTTTGGTAGGTGCTCACAAGCTGCCCGTTGTGGTCCTGCATCCAGGTTTTGAGCGTTGCCATGATTAAATCATCCTCTCGATGTGTGTTCGTTGTGTCTGTCTGACCAACTATCTAAACGATAGCCTAGTGTTGTTGAGTGTGTCTAGTCAGTCTCACAGTATGAGACAGTGAAAACGATTCTCACACCATACGCAGGACCAACCACTCATCCGCCCACAAATCGCACGCGTCATGGTCGTCTTCGGTGCAATCGTCTTCGTGGTCGCCGTCGTGGAACATGACAAACGCAAACACATTGGGCGCGTCGTCTTCGTACAGAAAGCTCATGACACGTTCCGTCATGTACTCACTGGCATGCATGCACGGACCACTGTAACCGTATTGGCCCGTCAGACCAGAAACAGCCTCCCAACCTTCCGGCAGACCTTCCACAATTTCCGTTCCGTCTTCGTTGTGGAAAACTTCGATGTCGTCAAAGTAGGGCACGAGGTCGGTTCGTTCGGTTGCATGGCCGTCTTCGTCAATCTGAAAAACGGTTCCAAACTCAATCATTTCGACGCTGTCACGGTTCATGTTGCTCACCCTTCCTAAGGTGCTCGGTTCGTTGTGGTCCTTAGCCTAACATACGTTGGGCCAGTGAGTCTAGTCGGTGTGGGAAACTGTTTCGGGTGCCTGCCTCACGCCCATGCGCTGCTAACGGTAGGTTGGTCCGTTGTTCCCTTACCAACACCACAAACACTAGCGGCCCGTGGTGCATCTTGTCAACCACGGGCCGCGAGTGTCTCATACTGCGAGACTCACAGGACAAACTCATACGTAACCAAACCAACTCGCCCGTGCGTGCTCACGCAATCATCCGCCGTTACAGTCTGACCGGTTTCGAACTTCGTCACGTACTCACGTGCAACGGCCAAAATCTGGCCGAACGTGTATTGCATAGCGGGGTTGACGTAGACGTTCACACGCTCCCCGTACGTTCGCACGTCACGAACGAAGGTCGGTAGGGTCATTTCCTGTCCGTTTTGGTAAATCTGCATGATGTGTCACCTAGTTTCTAGTCGGTTATGCATTGCTGCATCCATACTCATGAACGTCTCCACCACTAGTCACACTGCCATAGCAGCATGGGCCGTCTACGCCAGTAGTGGCACACGGCTCACACATAATGACGCGCGGGCCGTTTTCGAGACTGAGAATCGTCTCATCCTCGGTCGTCTCGGTTCCGCAGATTTCGCACAAGGGCATGATAACCGCCTCTCCATTGGTGTTTGTTGGTGTGTGTGTGTGTGTGTCACCACGCTATCATGTATGATGCCAGCGTGTCTAGTCAGTCTGAGAAAACGGCCTCAAAATCTGAGACGTGACGGCGCACGGCGTTGCACTTTTCACACGTGTGCACAATGCAGGCTCCCGTAGCCGATTCTCCGGTAAATGCCCACTTGTGCCGAGGGCAAGGCCGAGCCGGAGCACCTTCGGCAAAACGGTAGCCGGTAGCGTAGTGGAAATGATCCGCGTGCCGGTAGTCCCCAATGATAGCGGTGCTATCCACTTCGTACAGGGCAGCGATAAACATTCCCCATTCGTCCCACGTAGCTCCCTTGCACGTGTTGTCATACGTGTTTCGGGACGCCGTGCCGGACAACTTGACGAGAAACGCGTGATCGCGCTTGCGGCTTCCGTGGTCGGTGATTTCGTACGTCGTGACACTGTCTGGCGTGGCGGCGGCAATGTCCTCGCGGGTAATGGTGTCGGTGTGGATACGCATAATGTTTCATCCTCTCGGGCGGTTCGTTCAGTGTTGGTCCCTACTGTAGCATAGTCTGGCCGACTTATCTAGCGGGTGCCACACTCTCGCCCGTGCGATGCTAGCGCGTGGTTAGTCCGCTTAAGTCTGTCCGACCTGCTACTAGGTAGCCTAGCCGATGGTGTGGCATGTCGTCAACACCAACCGAGACACTAAAATACCTAGCCGCCCGGTGAGGCAACTAGGTATTTTAGTGAGAATGTTTCTCAGGTGAGCGTGTCGCACCACACCGCCATGGCAATGGTGGCGTTCCGCGTGGTGCCGTTCATGCTGCCATAGGTGGTCAGGTCGTCCCACTTACCTGCGCGGATGGTCTGGCGGGCGGCGTTGCGGTCGGAACGGTTGCTCACCTTTCGGGCGTAGGAACGCATGGGGTGGGGTCGGCAGTAGCGGACGGTCTCCGTGTAGTACTCGCGGGCGGTCTCGGCCGGGCCGACCAACTTGACGGGCCTGTGGGTGTAGGTACGGGACATGTTTAATCATCCTTCCGAATGTCTAGCCGCTGGCCTGTCTGACCAACTGAGAACTACCCTAACACGATTCTGGCCGACCACCAAACAGTGTTCACATAGTGAGATGTCTGGTCACTCTGGCACGGACTTGAAAGAACGCAGGATGCAAGGCTTAGCACGGTCCATAATCTCAGACCACGTGAAATCATCGAACGCAAAGCCTTTCAATGTTTCTAGTACAGTCTCGCGGGTAGGTGCGTCAATCGTAACCGGCTCGGCGTCGCACAAATCACGACATCCAATCTTGTGCAGTGATTGGTAATCACCCGTGAAATCGTCTTGCTCGATTGCAAACGTGAGAACGTCCATTATACTATCCTCTGGTCGTGGTGTGTTGGTTGGTAGTTCCTACTCTAGCCGACCATCACCACCTAGTCGAGTCTGGTTGAGAATCTGGTCGGTGTTTACTAATGGTAAACCTAGTCACCACTTAATGACTTCGTGACCATAGGCAGCAACAAAGGACCGCACCCAATCACGATTAAAGGTTTCACCATCGCCAAACCTCGTCACGAGGAACCCGCCCCGGTTACTGTACCGTGTCCGCACATATACCATACCGCAGGTATGTTCGCACGTAATACGTTCCTGGTGCATGCCGTTGGTCGTGGTCGCCGAGATAGTTTTTACGTTGTTGTTTCTCATGTCCCCTAGCTTAACACACCATTAGGCAGCCGTCAACCTAGCCGATAAAATCTAGTCGTCGTCATATTTCTTGGGCCGTCCTCCCTTACCGCGTCCTTTCTTGTGCTCTCGGTATTTGTTTTTGTGCTTTCTAGCCGCGTTGCTCCGGCGTAGTTCTACCATTGCACGGTAATATTCTAGATTTCTGACTTTCTTAGTCATCCGTACCCGGCTCAGTAACACTATTTCGCATGTCTGGCAGTTGGCACACATCCCACATAACCGAAGCAAACCGGCGCGTATCTGTTGCAGACATATCACCAGACCCGTTGTTAGATGCTACCGCATCATTAACAAACACGTTCTTATCCATAAAGGATGCACCAGTGTTACCACATAGAGTCTGTGGTGAGTGCTTAAAAGAATCACGCCCATATACACTAAGGTGGCCGTTTTCCCAAAGGTGATGAGTTTTTGCAGACTCTACAAATGACGGAATAGTTTCTGCTACTGCAAAAAAGTTAGACCACGCATCGCCAGTAGGCACAACGGTATCCGTGCTAACCGTATTAGGAACACTTGACGGCGTGCTAGTCGTGCTGCTAGCCGATGGTGCAGTGGTTGACGTGTTAGGGCTAGTCGAGTGGGTAACCGTAGGTGTGTTGGCCGACTGGCTCGGCTTAGGTGCTGCTGTAGTTGAGTGAGCGGCAACGGCACTGCTGGCCGATGAACTACCGGCAGAGTTAGTCGGTCCGGTCGAGCATGCGGCAATGCTAGCCGATGCCGTGAGCACTGCGCTAGCGGCAATCATCTTACGGAACATGATTCAATCCTTTAATCGTGTGGTGTGTGTGTGTGTGCGTTCAGTGGTGTAACCATAGCATAGACCTAGCCGACCTCACAACTCTAGCCAAGTCATCTAGAAATAAAAATGTCCTCTACAGCCGTAGCCATAAAGGATATTTTTATTTTGTCTAGTCAGCCGTAGGTCACCACGTCATCGTCAACCGCACGATAACCGTTATCCTCTAGAAATTCCTGCACCGATTCATAATAACCCTGAAAATCATTTGCACCACGCTTAGGCGTAACATAAAATTCTTCCACCACTTCGTCACGGTCCACATCGTAAAGGGAGACCTTAATAGTGGGCACATCCCAACCGATGAAAAACTCCGGCGAGTAGTCACTAAGAACAGTGTAACGGGGCATCATGTCTGGTCAGTCCTTTGGTGGTTGGTGTGTTCGTTGTTGACACAACTGTAGCACACACCACAGTGAGGCGTCAACTGCTAGGCAGAAAATATTGCTCTATAATCATTTCCCCTAGTTCCCACGGCGTATAAAGAATATCACTAATAGCCTCATCCACCACAGCACGCACCTGCTTTTCAGGCATAGAAATCGGCCACGGTAGCATACTCACGAGCATATCACCTAGGGCATTATCAGATAGGTTAAATGTCATATACCGGCTCATGATACGTGCAAATGTAATACATAGACTTTCATAATAAAAGTCTTCCATAGACAGATTATTAGCGGGAGCCTGAAACTCTGGCCGATTACTTACCGGCACATTCTTTTCGGTGTGCTCGAAATACTCATCGCCCGGCATGGTTAGAATAAACTCCCTCTAGAGACTTAACATCGCTTTCGTGCACAAGATACCAAGCACCATTTTCATATTGCGTGGTCATTGTTCCGCCAGTATAAAACTCAATAAATTGTTCCAAAGACTTAAGCGGGTTAAACATATTGGCTTCCGTATAACCAGACTGTTCTAGAATAGCCTCTACATTACGGTCACGATATTCAAAATCTCTATCATAATCGTCGACCAACTTAAAAGTGTGACCGGGCTGTAGTGTATCAGCCGCTTCCCTAATATCAAAAACTCTCACTTTGTTAAACCTCTACCATGATGTTTTTCAAACTTCGTACCGTGTTACGATTATGAGTCCTGACCACCGCTTGCATTGTCTCACCACTACCAACTACAGAAATAATATCTGTTACTGGCACCTTAGTCTCAGTGTTGGCGATGGTCTGCATGATAAATGCTTGCGGTGTCCTGTATCTCAGCATGGCACCTAGTCTAGCCGATCCTGTTCATCGTGTCAAGTCGTAGCCCTCACGGCATGCTAACTTGTGTTCAGCCACATCCCGAGAGTCTACAGGCGTCACCACGTGTTCGGCAAAGTCATTACCATTAACAAAAAATAATGCATACCCGTGCGAACACTTACCGGCGAGAATAGATTTAACGACCTTAGGTTTACTTCCCGCCCTAGGTTCAATCACCCCACCATCAGCATATTGCATTTCGTTATCGTAATGGTGGCGGTAATCTTTACCTGAAATCATCGGTTGATTCTCCCGTGATGAACTATGAAACATTGTCACAGGATATTATCGCTGCTAATAGGTTCTACCTTACCAATGATTTTAACATCACATGGCACATCGGTTAGGTTAAAATCATCTAGGACAAGAGAATTGAATACACTGCTATATCGAACCTTGCGTACTACTGGCAGCGGCTCATCAGGGTACTGTAGGACAAGCATCGTCCAATCTGTGAACTGTGTAATATCTACCGGAGGATCAACAGGATCAGGCATATCTGTTTCTTCAAAAACCCTAAATGGTTTATATTGTTCGGGTGTATCCTCAGGGTGACCACTAAAGAAAACACCTGTTTTTCCGACCATGTAAAGGTCAGAACAAATCTTTTCTGTAAAGAATGTCCCAGGCTTTAGGTCTCTAGTCAAACCATCATCACAAATAAACTTTGGCATCAGTGGCGATCCTTTAGAACTTCCGTTAACTTACCGTGGAGCTTTTCACACTCAGCGGCAGAATCTGTGAATAACTTTTGTGTCTTAGGTCGGTCTGCTCGCTCAGCACATCTATAGTAATAAGAAATCAGTTCTTCCATACCAAACCTAAGCATATCAATTTCTTGTGGTGTAGCCTCTAGGGTTAGTTTCTGTGACATACCATCATCCTACCATAGACTTAGCCGCAGAGCAAGCCACCATAACCCGTGAACTATCTAGACAATCCACTGGACGGTATCCTCCCAGCCACTCACTCTCAGCATAACACCACAGCAGAAACCCTAGAGGATCACCATAGCCCCATGTCTCATAAGCCTTTAGACCAAATCTTGTGTTAAGGATTCTGTGAAACTCTACCATAGTGTTAGACTGTGTCTCAGCCTCAATAATCTTTAGTTGAGTATCACGTAAAACAATTTGTTCAAACGTTTCAGACATAATCCCTCGCGGTCTTAACAACAGATGCTAGCCGAGAATAAAAGTATTCTACATCATGGTAAGAATCACGGGAATCAAACTCACAACTAAAGTCCCATGCCAGTCCCCATACATCCTCAACTACAGCGGCAGGCATTTCAGGAACATATTCTAGCCGTAATGCTTCCTTAAAAGATTCTAGTCGTTCCTTTGTTTCAGCATGATAAACACTAGGATTTACACTGAACATGTACTTATCCTGTTCATAAATCTTAGTGTTTTCAAACTCATCAGCAATCAAAATACAGATTCCTTTCATGGTAAATCATCTAACCACCATCCTACCACAGTCTAGCCGATCATGCAAGACAAGGTCTAGGAATGCACAGAAACGATTCTCAGACACTTTTAGCGTTCTATGGTATACTGAGACCTTTAGACGCCAACATAGCCTGAGAATCGTTTCTATGTGATTTATTTACTTGTTGTTCTTCCATGCCTTATACGTGAGTGGCATCTGTTCAGCAAAAATAGATTCCATCTGAAAAGCCACGTCCCGAATCTCATGCTGTGCTTGGCTATCTGTCCGCAGGTCTAGGAAATGCATAAGGTTGCGCGGGTTTACCGTAGCCCAGAATGTCGTCATTGTATTAACGGGAAGATTCATTCTTGAGATTTCTTTGGCAATGCCAAGATTTAGCATCTTTTCATAATAATGCCATGACTCTTCTGCTGAGTCAATTAAAATCTCCTGCGCTTCGAGGGCTAGTTCCTTATCAGGAACAAAGGTGTAGTTTCCAACCTTGCCTTCCTGGCGCATAGGTCGGTCAGCAGGTGGAACATAAAACCGTGGCTTTAGTTCAGTATAACGCCCGCTAACTTCGTTGTAAGACATGGTCCTAGAACGGTGGAACTCTCGTGCGACAAAAATAGGAGTATCTACAATGAAAGTAAATGATCCGTGCTCGAATGGAGAGTTGCCCGACCAGCAAGGCTTTCCATTACGACGAACGTAAAGAGTACTATTGCAGGTTGTAGCACACCACACCTTACCCTTATAAGGCACCCGAGTTACTTGTGGTCCATCGGTGGGTGTGTTATTAAATCGAGGGTTAGCATTTCTCTTTTGTTCTACCACTACCCAAGCAGCAAGTGTATCTTCTGTACCTTTAACTCGTTCTACTACAGTTCCGGCACTGCCAATCATAGCAAGCACAGCCTGTACTTGTCCAGCCAAGGTTGCACTAGTTGTATCATATCTAAAGTCACCAGAACGGCGTTCGTGCCCGTCTGAGTTTTTTAGACCTTCCCACAAGTGTGTTAGTTGTTCCTTTGAACCTTCTTCCAGAACAGAACTTGGGATAACTTTTTGCTTTAAGTCTGATGTGTATGTTTGCTCAATAAGTTCTAGTAGTTCAGGCTGACCTTCCGCCAAACGTACTGCATACGCATCATACTTTCTAGCACTAATATCTAGACCCAGTTCGGCACACACCTTATAAAGAAAATCAATTTTGCGCTTCTTACGAATGTGAAAACTAACCGTGTAAGCATTTTCTAGGTGCCCATCTCCAATGAAAAACCCAAGAAACCTAAGTGCAGGAAGTGTGATTACAGACATACCTACTCGTGATACACCCTCTCCGCCGCCAAGACGTAACTTATGACACTTAGATAGATCATCTGCTTTAATCAACTTATAAGGAGCATACCCCTTGTGGATTCTCTTTGACGCCACCATATTATGATTTGGTGTAACCAAAATGTCAGTCTGAGCATTCTTCCAATGGAGCATATCACCCTCATAATCAAAGGATACTACACGTTCACAAGGAACAAACTCCATCTCATCAGTTTCCATATTAAGAGATGCTAGTGTCTCTGATCCGTTTAGTTCATCAAAATAGCGCCAACCACTTGAGGTTAGAACCTCGGTTAGTGGGTCGTAGCAATTGTGCTGGTTTTTCCACAGAAAGTTAATCAGACCCTCTACGCGTCCGGGATCAGCTTCCTTTTCATGTGCTTCCGTATTCTGACTGACCCATGCACTTCTTGCGACTGACAAATCATTTGCGTTTGATTGGTATAATGTCACAGTTGAATGATCTACAAACTCAATTTCTGACATACGTTACAGTACATTCCTTTCTAAATCATTTAGTTCTTTAGTGATCCGTCGTGCCGCTGTATCAGGAACATTCTTCTGAGATAAAATCTCTCTAATCCTGTTCAGATAAGGTGCGGCATTATCAGCAATATCATCCGTGCACGTACAGTTGAGAGAACCACAATGTGATTCTTCACAGTCTACCTCACAAGGATCGGCTAGTGCTTCATCTAGGACATAGTCTAGCACAGTACCAATCTCATGTCCAGACAGATTCACCGGTTGGCAGATACAGAAATACTTTTCATTTGACATGTTGTATCCATGAATAGGACACTTGCCACGGTAATCATACTCATGGATCAGATCAGTCACAACATCTGCAAAAACAATATCAGTATATGTTTCATTTGACATCATGGTGATGATCCTTTTCAAACCGGGCAGAAAAAGAATACTTCCACAAGTTGATTACCCAAAACTCTGCGCCATCATCAAGAGCATCAATGTAAGTATTCCAACAAGAATCAGGATACTTATCAACCTGTAAATAAACATGACGATTCTCGTCTACCTCTATGTCTTTCTTGTACTTGATTTCACCAAGCATGATTAATCCTTAATCTTGGTAATCCTCTGCGGGAAGATGTACACGCTGTTGTGTAACTTCACTGTAGCATAACCATCCTCAATCGTCAACACCTGCATACCAAGATCATCTAGTTCAGGGTTGACTACCTTACCATCTTCATTAACATGCCATGGGCGAGGTAGTGGCACAATGCTGTCTTCGTATGGTTCAAACTCTAGGACTGTCATTCATTACCATACAGTTCTACATCTTCATCAGTAGCCACAACAACATGAATCTCATCATAGATATTAGTTGGCTTGTTTTCTGACCGGGCTATCTTAATGTTCTTAGCCCAAGCAATATAGTTGGAGTTTGTTCCCTTGACACGATCATGGAGAGTTGTCTTCTCCACAAGATAAGGAATCTTTACATCATTATTCTTCACTGTTATGCCAATCTAGCTCAGAGTAAAAAGCATTTAGTGCTTCACTCCACGTGTACTTATTATCCTGTGCTTCCTGTGCCGCTGCTGCTGAGAAGATGACCTTCTCACTCAGTGTTGTGCACTCAACTAGGTAAGAGTATGCGTCCAGTTGGTTTTGCTCAGAGTCAAACTCAGGAAGAGGTCCGCCACATTCCTTCAAGGCATGGCCGATAAGGCAGGACGGCTTGCCCTTCTTCGTAGTATAGACACATGAACTAGTATTCTTAGGCTTCTGGTAAATGTAATCTTCTTTACCTTTGACTACCTTTTTCATAGCCTCAATGAACTGCTCATCACTAATCTCAGTTTTTGTGTCACCCAAAGTAATCAGCCATGATGAGAAAATCATTAAATTCCTTTAGTGCTTCTCCCCAAGGCTCACCATTATCCTGCATTCCCTGAGCCTCTAGTGCGGCGGCGGTAACTTCAGATGAAATACCTAGTGCTGGAAGAACTGCCGCAGCAGATGATCCAACATTAGCGGTAGGCTCAATATCGTCTAATGTCACACCACAACGATAGATAGCCTGCCCGACAATACAGGAAGGACTACCTTTCTCATCAAAGTATGCACAACGAGATCTACCGTTGATAGAAGCACGTGTATAAACAAAGTCTTCATTGCCGTTGACGACTTCATGAATCGCTTCAATAAACTGCTCATCAGTAATCTTTGTTGCCATGCTATCTATCCTAACAGATGGTTGAAACTCATGTCAAATACGGTCAGCAGAAATACTCTTCCACTCACCGGGAGCAAAAGCAATAGAACCCTTGGGGTGGGTAACAAGAAGTGCCCCGGCGTCAGTTACTTCCAAATCCCACTTGTTGTCACCAAAGTTACCAAGGTGAATCATCTCACCATCGTGAAAAGTAATCACCACGTGCTCAGTCATTTCATCTCCTGTGCGTGCTCAAGAAGTTCAGATACAGTATTCTTCACAGGTACAGAAACTTTCTCTTGTGAGTTGAAGTGTTCCTGCATCTGCTCTAGTGAGCCTACCACGGTAGAGCTAGATGTGTCAAGACCCTCTAGGAAGCCTGTGAGACGCTGTGAACGCTCTTGCTCTAGTAGGTGTGGCTCTAGGTTAAAAACCTCACTAGCGGGCTTCACAGGCACGTCAAACAGTGTAACAGACTGGTCTACAGTGTCGAACACATAGACTTGTGGCTGACGTTCTAGTGTCTCCTTGTGGAGTGATCCACGAGAAATAGCACCATAGTTAATGATCTGAACATCTCCATACGTTCTCACACCTTGTTGGAAGTGTAAGTGACCATGCATGACTGTTGTAGGATGATTAAGCATTTCTGCTACGTCTTCATCTGCTACGTAGTCATAAATTGGTGCATCCTTTTCAGGAAAGAATGAAGCATGAGTAATGATAATGCCGTGTTCAATCTCTGGATGATTGTCACGATAATCATTATACTCATTGATCCACTCAGGTAAAGTAGCCCAATCCTGTAGATATGGAATGCCGTAAACCTCTGGGAACTGCTCAGATGGTCCTACAAGAAGATCAATACCCCTCATGCGACCTAAAGCACCGAGAGCGTG
This sequence comes from Spilornis abbotti, assembly GCA_027564575.1. NCBI lineage: Eukaryota > Metazoa > Chordata > Aves > Accipitriformes > Accipitridae > Spilornis > Spilornis abbotti. The sequence continues at coordinate 9,705,776 of JANXJH010000049.1, read as the reverse complement.
CTTAGGAATGTCATTCTTGTAATCATCGTGCCTCAATTCATGATTTCCAGCAACAATGGTAACAGGAAGATTATTTGCCGTTAAGGTGTCATGCAACCGCTGTACCAGTTCAGGGCTATTCTGGGCTGACCCTTTCAGATGCAGAAGGTCGCCCAACTGTAAAATACTATCACACTTCTGCTTAGATGCAAGATTAACAATAAACTCTAGTTTAGTGAATAGTTCTTCTGTCCAGTGACCTCTACGGCTTACCGGAGCGCGTTCAGGGTCAGTAAAATGACAGTCACCAATGACCATGTGCTTAGTCATCTGTACCACTTTCACGCTTCATTGCTTCTTCTAGTGTAGCAATAAGACGAATGCCTAGATATGTGAGTTCTGCTAACCGTTTAGCAACTTCTACAGGTTCATCCTCTAGACACAGATAGGCATAGTTGTAATCCTCAATAGCAGATAACTTGTACAGTGACAGTACCTGCATCGTTTCTGCTACTGTAACAGGAGGATCATAGTCTTGCAAGTCTTTTAGTTCTGGAAAATCTTCAATGTCAAAATCTTTATACTCTTCGTCAGACATACATACCCTTACTTCTTGACTTCGTGCATCTCACTGATATTAGGAAAGATTGAAAAGACTGGATTCCTAAAGCCTCTAGCCACAAAGTCATATGTCTTATTAACTTCAATCTTACCATAGAAGTCAGCACTACTGTACCGCATCATCAGGATAGAATCACTGACTTCAAATGTACCACAAGAAGAATATACACGCATGTGGCTGTCTCCGTTGTGGTCAGTTGTTCTATCCTTACCTGTTACAGTACAGTGAGAATATGACGTCTTGTGGTATGTTGCAAAAATATCACCAAGACCAAAGAGAAGCACCATACAAGCAAATCCAATAAGGATATAACGTGTTGTGTTGGGGTTAACTGTCTTCATGCCTTCACCTTAGCACAACAACCATACCCGCAGCAACCATGAATCCACTCGGCTGAATCACTAGGCCAAGAAGAGTCGGGGTCTGGATGACTCGTTCCGTGAAGACATGCCCGTTCCATGATACCACGGTCTGGTCGCCAAGTTTGGGGCATGTGTCGCATATGGTGCTTAGTCTTCTTATGGATTACACACGTAGCACCGATACAATCTTCAGCCTTGTGTACACTGTACAAGACAACAGAACTATTCTCTAGCATGTACTCATCTGGATTAGGCTCAAAGATCACCATAAAAGGCTCACCAGATGCAAGGGCTTCCGATGTTACAGGCTTTTGGTACGTGTAAGCATCTCTGTGCTTAGCCCAACCATCTTCAATCTTCCGCCACGAGTCTGTAAGATTAACTTTATCTGCCTCAAACTGCTCATCATCAAAAGTAACAACAGAGCCGACAGGAAGATTATCTAACTTACGCTTAGAGACAAATAGTTTATTAGGGCTCATAAGTATCTTCTTCCAACTCTCTGCCATCTAGACTATTGTGTGATGTAATCATGATGATCTTCTCAAAATCATCCTTAGACCAAATCTCAGACTCTACACCACAAACACAATCATCATAACAATGGTCAATAATGTCATGTGCTGGCATGATGTGGATGATTTCTGTATCTTCTCCTACAGTGATACTAGAAGTATACCACCCTGAGCCAGGTGATTCAACTGGTGAGGGCTCTGTCAAAACTTCTCCTGCCGACGTACTGCTGCTCTGTTAGCACTTTGGACCATGCAATCAAGCATCTTGTACAGCATTGTAACCAAGCCTCTTTAGTTCTTCTAGCAACTTAGATGTAAACTCAGCATTTGCAGACCACAGGAACTCTGCAATACCATCTAAACCCTTGTTTATAGCACCAGTGTACTCATTCACCCATAGCATATCACACCCTTGGACTACAAGCCAGTTGTACAACTGAACAAGATACCTAGCGTGTAGTTCAGTACACCCACCAAACTCATCTAGATAACTGTAGCCTGTATCAAATGCTACTTTAGCGTAAAACCCGTTGTGGTTGAGAATAGCTTCTATAAAAGTCTCAGCGTCTAGTGGATTTCTCGTTGGGTCTCCTTCACAGAGAGGTTCGCCATCCTCATTGCCGTGCACGAATAGCCAAGCAGGAAAGCCCATGCCAGGAGGGTTAATAAGACTCTTGCTTGTCCGCTTTACTGCAACTTCCTTATCAGGTTCAAGGAGAGAGTGACAGAAAGAAAACAGTTCTTCTCGGTCAACGGGATCAAGAATGTAGATTTGCGTGTTCAGAGTCATGTCAGACCTTTCTTGTGTGAGCGCACGCCGGAGGACTCGAACCCCTACAACCTTCCTCCCAGCATTTAAAGGACAAGGGTAGAAACCTTGCGCTAGGTACGGCGTGCTTGTGAGGCTGTGTTTAACGACCTGCCTCATAGTCTACACTACTCAGTGTCTTTACGCCACTGTCTCTTCTCACGTGTTCGGCTTCTCTTGTTACCGAAACACTTATGGCACTTTTCACCTTTACCAGAAACATGTCTGCTATGACAATCACATTGGTGCCTGTGCCCAATCTTTCCTAGCATCTTCACTCAACATCACTTCCGATCAAAGTAACCCTGCTTTACTAGATACTTGTCAAACTTATTTCGGGCTTCGCCCCAAGTCGCTAGACTATCCTGTGCTACCTGTGCAATCAGAGCAGCATCAATCACGTCATGAGAGAGTCCGAACTCTGGCAGAAGTTTACTGGCAGTAGTGAAGTTATTATCATCCGAGTAGTGGAAGGCAGGAGCACCACACTTGCTCAAAGCATGTCCGATGAGGCAGGAAGGATTACCATATGTGTCAAAATATGCACAACCATAAGATGGTCCTTCTGGCACATAGACAAACTCTTCATTGCCCTTGACAGATTCATGCATAGCATCAATGAACTTCTCGTCTGAAATCTTCATGGCTTCACTCTAACACTCTCTCATCCGTCTTGTCAACTAGGAAGAATCTGTCCACACTCAGAGCACACAGGAAGATGAGTGTAGATTTCTTCAATTTGCCGATTAGTCTCTAATGCCTGTGTATGAGCGTCGCTTTCATCACTAGCAGCTTGACCATACTCTGCTACATGAGTCTTCGCAATGCTAATATTTTTTTGTAGTGATTCTACTGTTTCTAGAGACTTTTCAATCTTTTTAATGTATTCATGAGCATCCCCGACATCAGGAATACGAGTATAAAGATTCTTAGCCTCTTCAATAGAATCTAGAAGGTGTTGAAGATTCTCAACTTCTTCTAGCAGAGACTCTACCACACTGATAGGATCACGTGCATCTTTGACTTCAACAGTGCCTACAGCGTCCATAGAAGCCTTTGCAGCCTCTAGACTAGTAAGGACACCTTCTAGGGCTGTAAGGCTCTCAGAATGGCGTACAGCAACGTTATAGACCTGTTCAGCCTGTTCTAAGGACCGTTCCTGTTCTTCTAGGGAAGAAAAATCTTCTTCAATCTGATTTTCTAGCCTCTTAACATCTTCTTGTCTAGTTGTGATGAGCCGTCTAGTCTCTAGGGCTCTCCTATTACCTTCCTTAGCGGCATTACGCAAAGTATTAGCCTGAGTCAACACACCCAAAGTAGATGAGATGACAGACCCAGACTCATCTAAGAGATAAGGCTTATCAAACTGAAAAGCAAAATGCAAGTCAGGTGTAGCAGAATACAGGTTAAAGATTTCCTTCACCTTGTCTGGCACAGTAACACCAGACTTAGAGTAAGTTAGATCATCAACCTTGTATTCAGATAAAGACTTACCACGCTTAACAGATAAGACCTTATCATCTACTTCAGCGCTAACAGAAGTCGTCTTAGCCTTACTCTGTGCCCGAATAGGAACAGAACTAGCATTCCTCATCAGTAAGTGTACAGCACGAAGGAATGCACTCTTACCAGTTGAAGAAGGGCCAATGATGGTGATGATAGAGCCAGATGAGCCTAAGTCTAGTTCAGCCTTTTCAATAGACTGGAAATCTTTAACAGTGACTTTGCCTAGACTCATACACTCACTTTTGCCCATCGACAATCATCCTGTACTCTAGAATGGCCTTAGCCAGCCGAGTAGCCTCTGTCATGTCTAGAGCAAACCCACGCCGCTCACCCTTGTGTGGGAAGAAAAACTCAACTGCTGCCATGTCTTCTTCGGGTGGTAGAGCAAGGCCTATTTCAAACTTATCAGAGACGTTATCAGAACGGTAGTACTTTGGATGATACTGAAACTCTTCACTATACTGCATTACTGCACCTCTAGTACGTCGATATACTGTTCAAACATAATACGGTCCTTGTGGACGAAACGTACAGAATCTCCAACCTGAGAGACCATGTTCCATTCTCCAATACTGCCAGGAAGAACATCTTCAACAATTTCATCAAGACACTTTTCAGCATCTTCTCGACTAAAGAAAAATCCTACTTCATCTACATCATGACATGCACGATAAACCTTTGTACTCACTCTTACCTCACTTCATAGAAAAGAACTACCTGCACAGTGTAGCACAGATAGTCCTCTAGAGTCAAGTAACCCGCTATCTCACCTCCGAAGATAGCGGGTTACTCTCAGTGAAATGCCGTCCTAGTATGGCATTTCGGGCTTTATTAAGTTATTATTCAGTTATGAGGTATATTATCGTCACACAGAAATGACAGTAGACGAAGCGCCATTGTTCGGGTCAGTGTTGTTGTACCCAGCAGGCATACCAGTGACTGTAACAGATGCTGTGACGGTTGCTGGGCGGGTCAGGCCAATGTTAACAGAGATGCCCTGAGTGGCTGGCAGGGTAGCCGTTGTGATGTAGTCCCATGTAGCACAAGCACCAGGTGCAAGAGTACGGCTATTTTCTACCCCAGAGACCAGCGACACACCTTGGTGTGTGTATGTATTAGAAATAGTCGTAGACTGTGTTCCAGTGTTGCACCATGAAACACGGAATGAGATTCCAGGTGGAACAGTGTTGTTACATGTATTGTAAATACCTGAGAACGACTGAGAGTTCTTAGAAGATACTGTTGTGTTATACGTACGAGACTGCACAGCAGGAGACTTAGGAGAGCCACAAGGTGTTGTGCTTGGGGATGATGCTACAGCAGGTGCTGCTGCACTAACAGTAATAGCAGGAATAGACCAGGCTACTCCCTTGGCTACATTACGCCTTGTCGGTTCCATCGTCTACGCCTTCCAAGTTGAGGTGGTCCATTAGTTCATGTCGTGCTCGTAGATACGTTTCAGCAAGCGTTTCTAGTGCTTCAAGACCTGCTTGAGGATCACAGCTGAAATAAACGTATGCTTCTGGTTTCTTGACCTCAAAGTCAGGATCAACATTAAATACTGGAACGACTTCTGCTGAGTTAACTGTTACTTCAAGTCGAGCAACCATCACATGTCCTATCTATATCTTCGTCGTTACTTATGCGGCTTCTTCAGTGTAACATACTTCCCACCAATAGTCTCCCCTGAACGAAGACGTTCTACAATAGATTTCGGGAGATACTGATCTTTAATATCTTCTAGTTCTAGTGGCTCATACACTGCGGAAGAGCCACAAATATCACACTCTCCTATTTCACCATACTTAAGATTACCGTACAGATAATCACATTCATGGTAGCCAGGGCAATCAGGACAAGAGCAAGGATAGCAATCTAAAGATTTGTTGGGATTATCCCCAATCATCAGTCTTCTACCTTTGTCCAGTAGCATACCTTAACTTCATCTGCTTGCAGAAGAGTATCCCACGTAACATGTGCCATATTAGCATCAATCTCCATCCAACGGAAGTCCTTGTTATCCGTTGTACGGTTTACACGAACATAGCATTTCGTAGCGCCAGATGTTGTTGTCTCAACAACTGTGCCGACAGGAGGTTCTTCCATTGTCTTAGTCTTTAGTGCTGAAATAACCTTTTCAACTATCTTCGTGCGAACAGTGAAAGAGTTAAGGTCAGAATCCTTAAACTCAGTCACATCAACCGCAATCTTATCACTGCTAGATGAGTAACTGTTGTCCACTTCTTCATCGCTCTTTCCAGCAATAGAACGAAAGCCTAGCACGGCAGCAGGACTCCATTCAGTGTACTCCTCTTCCTCATATTTTGCTGAAACAAAATCCATACGCTTGTCTTCAACATCATAGTAAGTGATGTCACCCTCATCATCAACATACCCAAAACCTAGTTTAGGGTGAGTGACAACGATTCCAGGCTTAAATAAACTCATGCTTGCTCCACTTCGTAGACCTAGCCACTTCTCGTACCATCTTAGCATACTCATCTAGTCTCTGCGTAACAGTGAGTGACTGATCTTCCAACTTCTTGTCCCACACAGCACAGGGAGCATATGCATCCATGTTGACGAAGACGAAACCTTGTCGTGCTGTAGGACGCTTTACTGAAGCACTAGCACGTAACTTACCGTCTACTTCAACGATTTTAGCTTCATCAATACGGTAAGCATTTAGACCGAAGAAGGGGATAAGACCATGATATGCTGCTTTATGTGGAAGAGGATTGTCTTCCAAGAACTGAGGTAAGTCCTTCATCTTCATGATGAAGTATTCTTCACCAGCCACAATCATCTCCCCTTAACCTAACCTTGCCCATCTGGTGCAACTTAGGCCATGTGTAAGCCGTGACAGGGTCAACCTCTAGTTCAACCCAACAGTAAGAAGAATCCTTGATTTTTCTACTGCGCGGTGTGTGAGCAAACGTTCGTCGCTTACCGTATTCTGTTGTCACCTCTACAACACGCCCAGGGTCAGGCTGTTCCAACAGAAGAGTCTTCTCCCACACTGCATAAGCAGCACGAATAGCAGCCTTTTCTAAATCAGTATCACAAAACTGTTCATCAAGAGGAACAGTACTGAGGTCTAGATCATCTACCTTAATAGAGACATAGCCAGGCTTATCTTCTGAATCTTCGTCAGTATCCCAACCTAGACTTACGACACCATTAATACAGATGTACTCCCAGCTACGAGACATCTCTCCGGGATCATTAACCCAGCCAAATCCATCAAACAGCCACTTCAGTGTACTACCAGTTCTAGGGTAGTACACAGTAACACGAGCACCAAACTCATGAGGCTCTTCAATAATCATTACTTCTCTCCTAGTAGTCTAAGTGTCTTGTTAGTGCGGTAGGCTAGGTGGGACTCGAACCCACAGTGTCAGCATTACCTGTTATACTTGATCTTGAATCAAGCGCGTTTCGCCAATTTCGCCACTAGCCCAAGTGAAACAGTGTAAGTGCAGCGTGTTATCACTACACCAGGCGAGTTCCTTCTCAGGCTCACGCCGAGGAATCAAACCTCAGACTCTGCACCTACACTGTTTCTCAACAAGAGACCTTCTTGCTGGCTCCCTATAAGAAGGAAGACTCATGTTCGCATAAACACTTAATAAAATACTGCGAGAGATTGCCGTCTCTCAGGTCTTGCAGTGAGTCCAGGCAAGTACGGGCTGGCCTGATGGACTCTTCTATTACACCTCGGCAAGGGTGTCCCGTAAACAACATTTTCATTTGAGCTTTAACATGCAGAGGCTTGAAAATGTTGTCTTGTTTTCTTAGATTTCTCTAAGAAGTTCTCTGTGTTGTTATGTTCCTAGTGTAACACATCTCGTACCCGGTGTCAATCTCTAAGAACAACTCTACTGTTAAGCAAATACCACATCCTGCCTCGTGATACGCCTATCTCTTTTGCTAAATCCGTCTGTCTCTCACCATTTTTGTATCTAGTGTACAACTCTAAAACTAACTCATCTGAGTACTTTGTCTGCAAGTGAGTATTGCCATTAGGCACTTCTTTATTTTTTACTGTCTTGACAACGTGACAAGGTTTGCACAGCACTTGACATTTTGCTAATTCTTGTATTCTTTTTGGATTTTCCTTAGACATAGACCACAATGAACTAATTCTAATCTCTTTGGTATTTGCATCTATATGGTCCACCTCAAGATTTTCCTTTGAGCCACAAACGGCACAGCTCTTATCTTTTAAGTACTCTGCGCGTCTGGCACGAACCCACTCGCGCTGGTACTCTCTCTTTTTATCTACTTCTAGTGGCATTATTACTTCCTTATCTAGACATTATGCTAAGAAAGGTACTACCAGCACACCAGCCAGGACTCGAACCTGGAACCTTCTGTTTTGGAGACAGATACTCTAACCTATTGAGCTACTAGTGTCAGCTCCTCCCTATGTGCACTAGGGAGGGCAGGTAGGTACTGAGCGTTTCCAGTGAACGGGCCATACCTGTGCATTTTAACAGATACCGGCTCAGTACCTACCTTATCTCAACTAATCTGCTAGTCTGAGACTAAGGACTAGTTGAGAAGTCTTTACTCTGTGTTGTTATGTTCTGAGTATATCATACTCAGATCAGTGTGTCAACTCTAGAGCTCCCTGTCGGTGCCGCCCCGACGACTTATTCTTACAAGGAATACGTGATAGCTGTTTCACCAAGGAAGCAGACAATATTTAGTTGTTAAGTTTCTTTTTTCTTCTGTAGTCTTTCATGTAATCAGCATGTGCTTTCTTGCATGCACTACATCTACAGTTTCTTTTGCCAGAAACACCTCCACCGTGTTCTACTACACGTCCCATAGAAAACAAATCTTCAGTTGTCTTCTCTTGGTGACACAGACTGCACAGTAACTGACATTTTTTAAGTTCTTCTACTACTGTATCTCTTTTATAGGCCCACTTAACACTGATATCAAACTCTTTAAGAAGATAATCAATGTGGTCAAACTCTAGATTTTCAGTAGACCCACAGTTACTGCAAGATACTCCCAAAAATTCAATGAGTTCTTCTCTAATCTTGTAGTAATACTTCTTATGATAGGCTGCTTGATACTTATTATAGCATGTTCTACAAGAGTTTCTATTTGAAACTCTGTTGGTAGAATCTAAAGGTACTCCGCAAGAATGGCATTTAGATGCTCTTTCTGCCTTTTCAGCTTCTTTACAAATCTGACTACAATAAACAGCCCTATAAACTGGGGTGCCACAAACTCTACAAGGCTTAGTGGAAGAAGATTCTTTCTGTCTTTTGGGTTTCTTTTTATTATTGTACCTAGCAGAACAACTTCTAGTACAAAACTTCTTCACTGATTCATTTGAACAAGTCACTAGAAACTCTTGACAACACTCTAAGCACTCTTTAGTATAAGGAAACTTTGATACTCTAGTGTATGCCTTGGAGGAACAAGATAAGGAACAAAATTTAGGATTAATGGTCTCTTCACCACAATACTCACATGATTTCATAGTATGAGCAACTTAACCTAGCTCCTAAGTATTCCCAACTGAGCTACGGGAGCAAGAGTAGTGGTCCTCTGTACAGTTGTATACGGTAGTGCGCGCAGCCTTCGCACAATGTACAGAGCGTTACCTGGCCTGTCAGACCACTACTTTACACTATTCAGTTGTTGTAGATGAGAGGCATCTTATCAACTGTTTCTGTATTATTTAATTTATCAGAAACAGAAACGAAAAGAATGATGTCCTTATCAACATCTTTAATAAGATCACTCCACGTGATAGGAGTATCTTGCTCTACAAGCATCCACCCTACCTTGGCCCTCACCCAGAATTCTCCGCCAAAAGTGATGACACTACCAACTGGTGGTTCTTCCCACATATTTTTTAGTCTACCTTTCGTGTCTGAGCAGTTGAGCCACAGTAAGCACAACGCACTTGTTCATTACTGTCTAGGAATCCAACATCATGACCACAACCACATGAAATAACAAAAACTTGTGGCTTCTGTTCTTCGTTCATGCCTGTAGTCTAACACACTCAGTTCTCCGCGTCAAGCCTTAGAAGTGCATCCCAGTGCCAGTCATTCCAAGTTCAACCTTACCCTGCTGCTTAAAGTCGTTCCATGAGTAGAAAGAGCCCTTCGTAATACGTACCCACTGGTGGGACCTAAACATGCCAACACGATCTACGCGAGCAAGGTAGATTTCCTCACCATCTCTAGTTGTCACAGTGACAATACTACCAACTGGTGGTTCAGCCATCTCTTCTGCCTTACACTCATGTGCGCTCTCTCCTGCTGGCTTACCCGTGGGGAGAAGTTCAATATTCTTCTTGTTTGCGTTTACCTTCTTCAGGACAGCGACACGCTCAATGTACTCATTGCAGTCAGGGCACTGAATGGAGATGATCTTGGTGTTCACAGTAAACAATCCTTCGTTGTCGTTGTTCTTGATACTCTTACTCTAGCACAGGCTCTTCACCGCTGTCAAGTGCAGTGATGACTTCTGCTTCATCAACTTCTACACCGAGGATAGCACCTAGTACACCACAGATTTCAGACTCAATCATTGCCACACGCTCATTCTTTCCTCGCATAGCATTAACCAATTCGAGAAGATGTTCCTTGTACGTCTGATACACATCTGTTGTGATTTCTTCATCATTAGCGATAGGACTCTGACGAGACCCGAGGCAACGAAGGTAAGCATCCTTGCGAATCTTGTAAATATCTTCCATGTCATGCACCTAACCACTTATAGCCTTCTTCAAGCAAACCATCAATTGTTACAGCAATACGGTATGGATACAGAGTATCATCGTTAACTGCTTCATACACATCACCAATGTACTGCACAGGCTTACTTTTAACGTTTACCTGACTTCCTGATCCATCTGTCTTACGCCAACGGCCATAAGGATAAGGATTTTGACTTGCAATAGCTTTTTGATAAATCTCTTCAGCACGCTTTTTATTTTCTTTGGTATAAAATCTCATGACCATACTCTCAGTATAACACACTTCTCATATATGTGTCAAGACACAAAAGTAGCCACTAAGTAGAAAGAGTACCTAGTGGCTACTAATGATTTAAGAGCTTACTGGATTTCAGCCAACGTCAAACGACTGGCCGCCAATACGCTTGTCTGGGGAACGAAGAACGATGCGGTTTGGGTCTTCTCGACGTGCATCCTCATCTTCCTTCTGAACCTTGTAAGCAAGAGAGTCAGCAGACTCGCCAATGCCTACGTCAAAAGATTCGCCACCAACACCCTCTACAGGCTCACGAGTGATAATCTTGTTAGGGTTCTTAGCGCGCTCGGCAGACTCCTTCTCCTGAAGAGCAATAGCCTTGTCGTGCTCTTCTGCCTCAGTGTCATCAACACCATTGGCTGGAACAGTCCATGCCTTGGACGAGGCTACAGTGTCAAACTCCTGCACACCTTCATCCTTGGACTCCTTGGCAGACGATGCATTGCTGCCCTTGTCGTTCGTGGCTGGATTGGTAGCAGCACTACCAGTAGCCGAGTCTGCACCGATGCTAGCAGCAGCTGCATCTCCGTTGGGCGTAGCGCTAGCAGAGCCCGTCGTGCCCGTACCTGCCGCTGTACCTGTTGGCTGAGTTGCCATAAGAGTTCACCTCTCGTTATTAAAAATTGACATGTCAGTACATATTATCGGTAAATACGAAGTTTAGTCTACGTAATCTTCCCACATCTCAGCAATGTCACTTCCGAGAACCTGCTTAATATGCTTACTGACCTCTTTGTCCCATGCGGGTCCACTAGAATGAGGTAGTTGGTCTACTTCATCAAAAGCCTGTTGAAGATGACTATCAATGATATTATAAATCTTTGATAGGGTTTCTTTGTTATCAAACATTATGTGACCTTCTAGCCTTCTCTAGTTGAGTAAGAACTTCTTGCCGACGCCTGTTTGCCTTGGTTGCAGCAGTGTGTGAAGATTCCGCTAAGGCAAAATAACCTTCCCTTGTGTAGTTCGTATAGTTCTGCATAGCAGCATCATACACTTCTTTGTACATCTTAGCCTGATCTTCAAGTTCCTTGATTTCATCAGATTCTTCTGATTCAACTGGATATGGCCTAGTGCCACCTGAGAAAGTGTCTAAAACATGCTCATCGCCAAACTTGTCCTTGTATCGAAAAGTGGGCTTAGTAGTATCTACACCATATGATACAGGCTCATATGTCATTGTAGTTGTCTCATGTGTCCACAAAGGCTCAACAGGTGGAATGTCTTTTAGACGTGTAGGCTTTGGTGGAATGAGTGGTTTCTTCCACTGAAATAAAACAACCATAGCTGTAATACAAAGTGATACAACAAGAACAAATACGCTAGTTACAAGTTCCACGTCAGATCATCTCACCTAGTTGAAGTTTGAATAATGTCATGTGTGATACACCTTCTTAATACCACGTCGGTTCATCAAGCCCTGACAACGCTTACACGGCGTAGAATCAACAGGCTCTCCTGCCTTGTTGATTCGAGCAACATAGATCGTTGCACCAACCGCAGCCGACCCTGCCTGAGAGATAACAAGGGCTTCAGCGTGGACAGAACAAGAACGGAAGTTACTGTCCGTCACAGGCTCTCGGATGACATTAGTTCCAGCAGAAAGGACTACACCATCCTTCAGAAGGACAGCTCCGTGGTTTTGGCGACAGCGGCTTAGTTCTGCTAGTGCCACTGCCGCCTTCATCGGCTTGGACAACTTCTCAACTCGGTTCATCTGCAATGTACTCATAGGAAGTAGTCTACATGCTTGAACCCCATACGTCAAGTTCAGGAGCCTCAAAAACAAATTGCGTTACTCCATCACGTAAAAGATCATGCATTTCGTGATATGAAATCTTACTTAGTTCACTATTCCAACAACAAACCCACACAGTTTTCTCGAAACGATCTGGCACTAGAACGTAGAACTCACCACTACTCCCTCTGATAATAGAGCCTGGTGTTTTTGGAACTTTTACCTTCTCTGGTGGCAAATCGTCCTTAACTTCAACAAGGGCTGTAGCCTTGTTGCTGCCAAGATAGGGAGAGTCCCAAGGATGTTCGTAAGATTCTGATGGTGAGTAGAGTGTATACCCATCTTTCTTAGCCACAATAATGTCACTATCTTTATCTAGTAGAAGAGTATCTTCTTCTACTTCACGAACTGTCCCATCTACCCAAGGAACTTCTACCTTAGCCATTTTCTTTTCCTGTCTTTTGCTTTTCAGCCAGTTCTTTAATCAACTGAGAAACTTGTGTAAAGGTGTTATCTAGGTGGGCACTTGTAAGAGCCTTGACTTCAAATTCATCTAGATAAGGGACAGCCGGACGTGCTGAGAAGGTATCACTAACTTCATCTGACCCTACATCAATACTAATAGCACGAAAATCAATATCTAGATCATCATGATGCTTCTTCAGCATTGTACCACAAACAACCAGTCTCTTACTCATTTAGATGATCCCCTGTCGTGAGAAGAGTAATAGCCTGCTGTGAGAAGTCAGGAAATGCTTCCTCAATCGTCTTCTCTCCATACATCCAGGCATAGAATGCTTCTTCCGGTACATTGAGCACAGAACGAGCACCACAATGAGAACATGGCATGGTTTGTACTTCAGTCATCTTCATGACATTCTCCTTAGTGGAACAACTGGTGACACTCTTCACAACGGCTATCAAGAATAGTCCACAACTTACCACCTGCACGAGCAATCTTCTCGTTCAGCTTGTCTTCAAAGCCAGTTTCTTCCGAGTAGTCCATAACAGTAAGAATGTCCTCAAGAAGACCATAACCAGAGGAATCATCATTCTCAATAGTGTTATCAAGCACCTTGGCCTGAATATACTTAGGAAGAGATGCTTCACGAAGAATATCAAACAGAATACCACCAACATGCTCAGAGGCATCATAGTTTGCAAGCCAATCAAGCATGTTCATTTCTTTATCCATGACAGCACACAACATGCTAACAGTATCATCTACCCATGCTTCAGTGTTGGTCAGACCTTGCCCATGCTTTGCAACACTGTACTTCATGTCTAGGTTGGCTGGAATCATCACAACCTTGTCACTACGCCGCACAAAGACAGGAGACAGCGTTGGGATGACTGACCCTGCCACACTCATACGGAACATGACACCACCATCCCACACATCATCACGGACAAGGCGAGATAGGCCATCTGTCGTGACAATGAATCGAGTCTCTTGTGTCTCTAGACGATACCACGGATGAACTTCAAACTCATCACTTTGAGTATTACTCTTGAGAGAAGTAATGATACTGTCTAGGTAGTGAAGTGGAAACTCGGGTAGTTCACCAGTTGGCTTGATAACAGACGTGACAACATCATCCCGACCTACAGTAAAGGCAGGACTATCCTTGTCTGGCATGATACCAAACCACCAGTTCAGGACAGGCTCCATGTACTTTGCCGGGGTGATAAAGAGCATATCCTTACCAATCTGCAAAGACGATGCTAGTGATAGGAGAGCACCAGTCGTCAACTGGTAACGCTTCTTATCAGTTCGCACATATGCTGGAATACGGTCCTCAACATCTTTAGGAGTCGTATTCAGTGACCAGTCTTCTAGAAGGTCAACAGAAATACGTGAACGATTTGTCACTGCTGCTGGAACATGGTCCTGTAAGATTTCCTTGAATTCATCAACCTGCATAGTTACCACTTTCTGGGTGCTTAATGTCTACAAAGCACTGCCGAACGTACTTCTCTGCTTCTGAAACTGTCTGAGAATCCCGTGTACCTAAGATGCGCTCAATCTTCATATAGGAGAGTTTTGTTGCTTCCATCATAGCAGTCCTTAGGTCTGCTTTATCCTTATCAGACAGCCAGAGCCATTCTTCAATCGGCAATGCTGTGCTCCCTCACCCAATCATGTACGTACTTCTCATGAACAAGATTCATGTCCCATGCATCCAACCCAACATGAAGTTGTGGTGTTCCCTTGGACGAAACAGAATACTTCTTGTTGGAATGAGTGTGGCCGTGAATCAGTAAAGCACCTTCATCACGAAGACGCCATTGAGGATAACGTTCACCTTCTCTATCTCCTTCCCCAGAATAAGGAAAATGTGATAGGAGAACCTTTTGCTTAGCAGACTTAATGTGTCCTGCAATGCTGACAGTATCAAATACTTCTCGATACATCTCGTGGTGCTTTGTCCATGTAGAATGCATGGGATGCCCACTATCATGGTTGCCAAAGATGAGATGCTTAGTTCCAGGAAGCATCTTCAGCATCTGTAAAGCATATGCATTACTTAATTTACTGACACAAAGATCACCAAGAATGTAGACAACATCGTCTGGTTGCACAGGTCTCCAAGCATCCATGACTGCCCAATCATGCTGATAAAGTTCTTCAAACCCACGAATCTCAGCAACCTTTTCGTGCCCAAAGTGAGGGTCAGCAGTATACCAAATGGTCATAGAATGATTTCCATAGAAAGAGTCTGGATTCCAGGATCATCAGAACTCATGGAAACAGCACGAGTCTTGCTCATGTCTGGACCTTCCCAGTCTCCATGAACCCACAGCACTGAGTCATCAGCATACTTCTTAGCATCTTCAAGGAAACTAAAGTACTTGGTGTAAACCTTCTGCCCACCTTCAGTCTTCATTTCCAGTACCCACACATATGTTGTATCCATAGTGCTATCCTACCACTCTTTCTCTTGTGCGTCAACCACGCCGAGGAATGTACCAGCCATTGAACTTTGGCTCTAGAGGCTTATCATTCTCCCACAGATCAAGAAGAAGATCAAGCCGCTCTTCTTCCATAGACAGCGTCACTGAATCCGTTGGTTCAAGATGCCACATACCGTGCTCACTCAACTTGTAGTGAGTCACCATGTGAGTACTGTAGGGGTCAGAAATCAACTCAAAAACATCTTCAACAGGTGACTTAGCAAAGAAATACCGCACACCGCGTGTCGCTGCTGGATGCTTCTTTGTCCCTACAATAGTAAAAGTTGTTACACCGTACTGGTAGAAATTCTCTGCAGCATGCTGTAGCCAAAATGAATCAAGATAGAAAGCATGAGGATTCTTACTTAGAGGAGGTGTTCCCTTAGCAAGAATAAACTTTTTCTCAGACAACACCTAACTCCTTTAACTTTTCTACAATATAAGTTGCTACTTCAGACCTACTACTATCGCAAGAAGCTTCTACACCACAATCATCTAGTACGTCACGAATCGCTAACTCAACACTAACGTCAGAAGGTGGAGCAGTCTTAATATAGCCTTCCTTAATCATCCACTGAGCAATAGAGTGAAGAGTTGCTTCATCAAAAATAGTATCAGACACTTACTTCTTCCATGTTCCAAATACAGCCTACGTAAACGCCGCCATATTCTAGACACTCTCGCACAGTTGCTTCTGTACTAGGTGCAACGATGCCATAAGAACTAATACTTGTCCACGTACCATCAGACATCAGAAAATAGAAGTACTTAGCATTAGGCCCGCCCAGAACAACAGAACCGGGTTCCGTAGGCAATTTGATAGTTTTCTTAGGAGTGTAAAAGACAAACGCCCTATTTGCCTTAAGATTGCCCCAAGGTACTGTACCCGAACTTTCCTGGTGACGGGCATACCCACCTTCTCGTGCATAGACAAACTCTGCCTCATTTACTGCAAGAAGAGTGCCTGTTGTCACCTCTCGTGTTGAACCATCCACCCAAGGAACTTCAACTACCTTATACTCCATCAAATCTGCCTTTCAAAAAAATGTGTCTGTGTCTCTCTAGAGTACCACAACAGGTGAGATCAATCAACAGATTTCCGCACCTTTTATACACTTTTGTTCTACCGAACCACTTAGATGCCTGCAAGAAGAATTTCAGATTTGCTGAGTGAGTCTGTGTCAACAATATCAATCTGACAGTAACTATACTCATCAGCATCTCGTGCTTCTTCAGATTGATATGTCAAAGTGTTGCCTTGATTTGACCAACCAAGATCACTGTAATCACTTTTTGTATACATAAAATTATAGGAAGCATTAATCTCCAAATGCTTTTTTGCAGCATCCAAATCCGTATGCAATGTCTGGCGAACCTCACCAGGATCGCCAGGCTCAGAGCACAGCACCTCACTCGCAATGTAAATCTTCAACTTAGTAAACCTCTCTCGCTCTAGATAATACTTCAACACTACATCAGCACGCCTACCACTGCCAAGTCTCTAGTTATGCTAGTGTACCACAACAGGTGGGATCAATCAAAGGGTTCGTACATTGTTAGTGCTGAGTAGATGTATTTATATACTTGAAGATAATCTTCATATAACTCATCTGCTTCTTCCTTTGTAGGATTAACTAGTCCTACAAGATACTGTTGGTACATAAGACCTAAATATTGAATACCTAGAAATAACTCTGCTTCTACACCCCCTAGTTCAGGAGCATGGCAATATTTACGGACAGTAGTTAGAACTTCAGACTGACTTATCATCAAACATACATTCTAATAGAAATCCATCAATGGCATCATAAGTTCCAGTAACTGTAGGACAACCCCGAGACAAAGTAACAGTAACATCATACTTGTCACCATGCTTTAGAGCCGCGTCTCTTAGACTCTTGTAATCGCCACCATCACGAACTACAATACTGTAAAGTTTTTCTTTAGACACTTTCTAGTTCCTTGTTTTCTAGGTCAACACCATTACGGTAGAGTGCGAGACAGTGCTTAATGCTGTCATGAGTGAAGTCTGATACAGACTTATTGTGCTTCTTTGCAAAAGCAACCCACTCATCATACTCTTCTGCTGTCAGTTCTACGTGAACCTTCTGGGGTGGGCGCGGCTTTGAACGAAGATGAGCACTAACTGCGTATTCATTTGCCTTAGGTGCACGAGGGGGATTGACAGGAACATGCTGTAGTTCGTCCTTAGTAACACCAAGATTGTAGTAATTCTCATAATGCGCTACCTTAGCGTCACCAATCTTACCACCCATTGCTTCCTGAATCTGCTCAGCACTCATGCCTGCATCAAAGAAACACCAGCAAATCTGCTGCATGGTAAATGCCTGAGCAAACTTAATGTCAGAAAGTTCCTCATTCCAGAATACAGGAAAGGACTCATACCCAAGGGGAATCCAAGCCTGCTCATCTAGAATCTTCTGTAGGTTCTTCTCAGCATTAAGCATGTTGTGCCTAAGGCTGTCTACTAGTTCTTGTGCTTCTGTCTTAGTCATCATGGCTCTAGTGTACCTCGCTTATTCTTGGTTGTCAAATGATTGCATGGTGTCTGGATCAATGCCTTGTTTCCGAAGTTTCTTTCGTAAAAGAACTCTTCTCCCTCTAATACTATATAATCCGCGACTCATAGATAAAGCCAAACTCAAGGTTGTGCCTGGCGCAGACAATAGCAAACAGTCTTCTTCTTCAGTAAAGGGCAACCCCTGCCGGGACGCCACACTTCGAGAAAAAGCGTCTCTCTCATTTTCTTTTTCAATACACTTACGTTGCTGCATTTTATGAGCAGAAGGGTTGCTCATTACATATTTTGCATTTTTTACCGTCGAATAGTTTGCTGGTAAAGAGTCTCTATGTTTGGCTTTAGCCTCCTTTACTTTTTCTGGATTTTTTTCTGCATATACTCTGGAAGCATCTCTGTTTATTTTCCTGACGTGCTGCTGTGCGTAAGGATCTTCTTTTACTTCCTTCCACAGGGAATCTGCATACTCTTGGCACGCTAGGCAACGACAACCTAAACGATAAGCACTACGATTTCCGTGTATAATATCTCTACCACTTGGTCTGGGAATCTGCAAGGTCTTGCCGTTAGAATCAACAATAGATACAACAAACCCTGATTTCATCTCTCTATCTTTGTAAAGAGCATCAATGGAGATAGGTGTTTTTCTGTTCTTTGCCGCATGTGCATCAGTACAAGGACGGCAGCGGCATGCATAAACGCTATAAGAAGAGGACTTTCCATGAACAATCTCCTTACCTGTCTTGGTCCTCAGAGCATATGGCCTGCCATCTCTCGTAGTCATCAACTGACCATGTTTGCCTATGAACGTCTCTTCCATGTCTCTAAGCATACACAAACGGAGCCAGCCTGTCAAGACCGACTCCGTTTGTATCAACTCATTCAAACATCACACCAAGGAGATTGACGTCTCCTATCTCAACAGGAACGCTGCTTCTGTTAAGATGCCTACAGTATACCACACTTACTCTGAGTCTACAACCTCATCTAGAGAGTTTTCATCAATCTCTCCATTAGTATTGTAGACAGAACCATCAATCTTTGGCAGACCAAACTGTTCTAGAATACTGCGAGCCTCAGCTTCACACAAAGACAGGAACTCATCTGAAGCATCTAGTGCCTTTAGGATAGCCTCTTCCGAACGTAACTTATAGTTACCATCCTTAACCTTATCCTTCAGCATAGTTGGTACTAGTCGTTCTGGAATAAGATACCACCCCGTAGGGCCAGCACTAATCACACCATGAGAAACAAGAACATTAAGTACGCTCCAAGACTGGCTAAATCCCTTATTTCGACGCACTCTCAGTTCTGTGGTCGAAAATGCAGGTGCAACCTTATTTTTTACAACAGTCGCTGTAATCTTCTGTCCTGACACAGTCTCATCTTCTGCATCCTTTAGAGCATCAAGCTCCTTAGTCTTAACCTGACCAGACTTCTTGTACTCAATACGAAGACTTGCATAAAATGGCAATGCCTGTCCTCCTGGCTGAGTCATACGTTTAATGCCACGAGCGGCCATTTTCTGAGACATTGGATCGGTTGCTACACGCTCAAGAGTGTGATTCAAAAAAATTGCCGTTGTGCCATAAATATCTAAATCGTCTTTAATTTGACGACAAACTTGGTGCAGAGAGTTATGTGTCGGAATAAGACCATCTGTTAGATACAAGTGATCCTGGTGGTCAATCTCAATACACTGAACAATATCATCTCTAACGTATTCAACAGAAATGACACTCTTTTGTCGTCTAGTGTCAGGCTTTATCCAGTTATCTGCCTTTCGCTTTAACTTAAATGGGTTAAATGGTGTTCGCACAGATACCTTGTAGTACACTCTAGCTTCATGTCGAATACCATTTAGAACATACGCACCAGTTCTAGGTGTATTGAGAGATGCATCTCCGCCCAGTGAATGAACTAGATCAACTACCTGCCTTGCAAGTGTCTCTGACACTGTGCTAAACGTTCCAGAACGTCGCTCAGAACGAAGCGTGCCGTCAGTATCCATGAGACCGCGAAGAAGCTCAATGCGATTCTCACGAGAATCAAACATGTACTCATCAGGAATCATCTTTTCATGATGAATCTTTCCGGCAAGTCCAAGTCTCTTCGTCTCTGCTGAAATCTTGTGCTCAATATTGTTACCGTATCCTACAGGACGCCACTCATCATCGCGCAGGCGAGCCAGCCGGATATCTGTACGTGTGTAGCCTTCAGTCTCTGTTAGAGAACTCCACTCGGGCAGACCTTCTCGCAGGTAGCCAAACTGTTCATCTGCATCGTCTACGTGAGCGCAGAAACTTGTCCCATTTCTTTCTGTCATGGAACCGTCTCCAATAAGAGAGCCTAGCACATAAGGAGACAGTAGATGATCTACCTCAGGGTAGTCAACTGAAACTTCGGGAAGAATGGCTCTAGTCCAACGCTTACCACGCTCAATAAACTTCTTCATATCTACTGTAGTCATGGTGTGTTGCTTAATCTTACCAGGATAAGACTTCTCCATGCCATTGGTGAAAGTCCACAGGTGATCTGCGGCAGCTTCCGTCTCTGTGCCGTCACTACAAGTAATCTTATAGACAGGCTGTGTGCCTTGTGGATAGATACCAATAACAGAAGCAGTATCACCCTTTGGCGTCAACACCTTCTGTCCAATGGACATATCACCCATTGTGGACCAACCTGTAGGTGTCAAAACCTTAGCGGTTAATGGCTGAGCCTTGGCTCGGTCAGCCACAGTAATAACACCAGTCTCTGCTTCCTTCTCTTTAGCACTAACCATAGCTGCTACAGAGTCAAAACACGCAATCCGAACACTGCCTGTAGACAGCAGACGCCTAAAGAGGTTTACACCCTGCTCCAAGTTGTCTGGTCGAATGTAAACAAAACTCTCATGACTAACATCAAGACCTAGATTATAACAGTACTTTGGGTCTAGACTACGCTCATAATCAAGGAAAACGATAAGAGCATCTTCATCACCATCAGCAATGATCTTCTGCTGTTCCTTAGCCATAGCCATGAATGCGCTAGTGCTCTTACCAGAACTGAATTCGCCATGAAGTTCTACAATCTTGCCGTGAGGAAATCCGCCAATTCCAGTAAGAAAGTCTAGTCCGATGTTACCAGTACTGTAAGCCTTCTGTGGCTTGTTAATATCAGTTAGTGTACCGATGACTTCATGTTCAGTGTTGAATTCTTTACGAAGTTCTGCTAGTACTTCCCGACCAGTCTTCTTCTTTGTTGCCATATTACTTCTTATCCTTTTCTGTATCTTCTTCAGGATTATACGTTGCAAAAATCGTTAATGGTGCTTCTTCTGGATTATCTGGTAACTTCCTACACACAGTCTTAAATCCAGGATGCCGACGAGTCCAAGAAATAGCATTACTGTTCTGGTTAACAGTAGCACCCTCTTTAATGATAAGCCACTTACCGGGGTTGTCTGTTAGTTCTCGAATAATAGCGTCTGTAAAGATTTTACTCTTTCGCCCAGATGTACCTCTCTTGGGTCCACGCTTACTAGCAGGTGGAACCTTAGAGAAGAACTCCATATTCCTTAGTTCATCTTCAGACATAGTTATCCTTGTACTTCTCATACCCGTATCGTGCGATCAGCATAGCGTCTCTAATGTCTGTCTGGCTCTTAGCACTGACACCCTCAAACTTAGACTCATAACCTAGTGCTTGACACACGTACTTAGCCCAGCCCTTCGTAGTGACCCTGGGCACTCTAATGTAACCCAGATATCTCTGCCACACCGACGGGAGGATAGTTAGCATATCACAGTCTAACTCAGTGTGCAACTTCCATCGAACAAGACCTTGGAGGCGAAGAGCATTACTAGGCTTGACCATTCTCACAGACACATCTTCAACAAGAACAAGATCAACCTTTAGACCATTTAACTTAATATGCCACAGAACTTCATCTAATGCTTCAATCATCTTATCAGCATGAGATTCAAATCCATCTGACTCAGGACCAACGTCAATCACCTTATAATAGATAGGTTGTGTATCTTCTAGGATAGCGACAGAACTAAACCGACTTGCTAAATCCACACCAAGTGTAATCACGTAGACGCATCCTTCTTCTTACTACCCACGCCTAGTGGATACTTGTTCTCTTCTACAAAGGCATTAACTGCATCATTTAGAACATCTCCACGAGCAGAGACTACCTTAGCAACATACCGCTCAAATGTCTTTGCCTCACCAATGTCATTCTTCTGACGGGATACAATAACATTAAAAGGAAAATCTGACATATCATTGTTGGCATCTAACCACATAGAAACAAACCCACGTGTTTCTACTCCACCAGTCTGCTTTAGTTCTGGTGCATAGACATTCTCTAGCCTTAGCCACACATGAGAATAATCTTCAAATCCCTTGTCTAACTTAACCTTAATCGTATCACCATCATGTACTTCAAGAACACTTACACGATACGTCTGAGGAGAAGGAAACTTCATGATAACACTCCAATACAAAGAATGTCAAGGGAGGTTACAGATTTCTCCATAACCTCCCTTGACAGTTAACTCAACTCAATCAGCCGTTAAGCGAAGCAAAAATGCTCTCAAAGTCCTCTACTGAGTCATCCTCACCGGGTACAGGCTCTTCTGAGCCACTTTCAGGCTGTTCTGGTGCCTTGGGTGCCTCTTCGCCTGAACTAGCCTTAGAATCGCTCTCAGACGCCTTAAGGCTCTCAGAGAAAGAAGACGACGTACCCTTAGAAGCACCTGCACCACCAAAGTCTACAGAACTTGACGTAGAAGGTGCAGACGAACCAACAACACCGATCTGGGCGTGACGCTCTAGAACCTTGTTGATCGTCATCTCTGCGCTCGTAGGCGTGTAGGAGCGAGCAATGGTATTCTTGACTAGCGTCTCACCCTCTTCAGAGTCTACCTTGTTGGCCTTGAGAAGGCTAGCAACAAGCTTCATCCGGTCATTGTCTTCACGCCAATAGCACTTACCACCTGCGGCAATGTCGTATGCCTGGAACTGAGTGTTCTTACATGGACCAAGAAGAAGGTCAAGCTTCATTGGATCGCCATGCTCGTTAGCGATACGAACGACCATGTCGAAACGGTGCTGAGTCATAACCCACAGGAGAAGTTCAACCTGGAAAGGATCAAGCTGAACTTCGTCATTAGAGTTAACTCGGTACTTGATAACCCAGCAAGCATACTTGGGCTCTGGACGACGGAACTTCGTGTCTCCATGCTCCTTGATTGCTGCACATAGCATGCAGTTGTCAGGATCAAAGCCATCAGGACCACCAATAGCCTCTTCCTTACCAGTACACAGGTACGAGCCAACAAACTCGTTCTTGTCTCGCTGGTAAGCCTCACCCTTAGCGTTGTTCAGCGTCTCCTGTTCTACTTCACCTGTTGCTGGATCAACAATAGGCATGGTGATCTGGTGGACGTAGAAACGCTCTGGTGCAGTCACAATACCGATTCGGTCGGTCTCACCATACTGGACCTTAACCTTCTCGGCAAATGCGGTCTTGTTCTGTGTGTAATCCTTGCTGAACGATACCTTAGCCATTGATTTTCTCTTCTCTTTGTGTTATCTCTTGTTTATTCTTTTATTGTGTATTTGTTGTTTTGTTATTATTCTCTTGTTATTTTATTATTTCAGCACTTACTTCTCATACAAAGACAAGAATTGTAGAGACTTAAGACTTGAAATCAAATCCTGTCTTCTACCTTCTAGCCCTCGATAATAGTTTCGGACTACATCTACAGTAGCTGCTGCTTCTACATATGCTTCCGTAACCTGCCGAAGTTTGCGTCTCTGCTCAATCGTCTTAGCATTGAGAGAAACACTAGCGTCTCGTGCTGACTGGTATTCAGTTTTCGGACTCTTGTGATTCGATACTTCAATCTCAGCATCCTCCACAGCACCAGCAACAGAGGCTTTGAGATTTTCAACTCTTGCTCTGAGTCTGATACTGTCATTTAGTATAACTTCTAGACGATCCAACCCATTCCGTACTTCACGAAGTTCTTCATAAAGTTGAACTACGTCATCTTGACCAGGCAGATCAGAAAAGTACTGCTTACGGAGAGTGTAAGCACGAGTGATGAGGTCTGCTGCCATGTCAAGAGCATTCTGGTAAGGGTTACTCATCGAGAAGCAATCTCCTTCAGTCTCTTGTTGGCGTAGTCTTCAGTGAACAGATCAGCATCCTTGAAATACTTAACAACAAGAATGTCTCCGTACTTCATCATCAACTTGTGGCGTTCTGCAAGAGACTTATCTGAAATGTCAGTATCAAGATCAGATTCTTCTAGTTCTACTGAGATAAACTGACCATTAGATGCTGTTGCACCAGTGACAATCTTCATACCAACCCTACATACTCAACATTTCCATTGTTGACCTTCAGTTCAACATCTCCCATTCCATTCTTAATCATCATATCACACAGATAGTCAAGATCAGAATCGTAGTTGTTGGTTTCCTTCATCTTCTTGAACGTCGTGGCACCATCTTCAAGAAGAAGTGTGGCTAGATCAGAAGTAGCCTTTGTCGTATAGGCAACTGGTCGCTTCTTGTTAGGAATGAACCACAGAACATCATACTTAGTAGACAGCGCACGACGCATTTTCAGAACCTACTCTTCGACTTGGACGTGATAACCTTCAGGACAATACCAAAAACAATCAGAGAGACAATGCTAATAATAGCACCAATCCATAGTGGAGCCGTAACCCACCACCAACTCCACGCAATGACGTGAGTTAGCTTAAGAACAAGGAACACAACAAACAGAATGAAACACACAGACGTTCCACCTGCATTAGCCTGAGTATTAGTCTCCACTGGTTTCTCCTTCAAAAAGATTCTTGATTACTGCTGCTCGGTCGTATGCTGGAAGAGGACGTTCAAACGCCTTCTCGTCTCTAGCCCAATCATACACAACATCATTGCTCATAGCAACTCTTCCATCTCTTCCTTCGTGCGCCCAAAGACTTCTGCTCCACCAAGAACCATACTAATCTTTGGTGCATCATCAATTGTCAAGTTGGTCTTGTGCTTCATCTTAACAGACCTACCACCCATAGTCAACACTACTTCAGATGGTCCTTCAGTAGACTCAACTAGTTGTCTGAAAGATTCTACCATAGATTTCGTCAGAGTACCACCAGAACCCTTACGAACAACATGGAGAACATCGGGAAGAGGCTTGAATGCCTTGACTTCAGGAACAATAGACTCAGGCTCAGGAACTTCCCATTCCTTTAGATTGACAATGTCTTCCTTATCATCAATAGCCCATCCTGTCTCCGTCTTGACAGCCTTCTTCTCCAAAGGCCACTCAATCGAGCCACCCCACGTCTTTCCAAGTTCCCAGTCCACATCAAAGGTCGGGAAGACAGGAATCTGCATCTTAGGATACATCTTACGAGCATCAAAGACAACAGCCTTCTGTAGAATATCACGAACATGATTCATGTCAAGGTCGTCAGCAACTTCAAAAGTCAGTGAGTCATGTTGGTTCATGGTCAACATAACCTTGTCATTACCCCACAAACCTTCTCGCTTCAAGAAAGACCATGCACGGATCATGGCAAGTTTGGTGTAGTCTGCTGCACCGCCCTGAATCTGAGCATTAACTGCTAGACGCTCAGCACCAGAACGCACATAAGAGTCTTCCTTATCTGCATCCCACAAAGGAATATAGCGACCAAACCATGTTGTCACATGCTTACTGGCAATGCCTTGTCTGCGAGACTGAGCATCCCAATCTCCAACCTTGGACAACTGTGCCTTGTACTGAGCAATGAGGTCTTCAGCTTCGTCCTTAGACATAGCCAACTGCTCACCTAGTGCCTTAGCACCCATGCCATATAATAGCGCGAAATTACATGTCTTACCCTTCTGACGCTGCTCCTTCGTAATATCCTTAATAGGTGTACTAAACATCAAAGAAGCGGTAGCTTTGTGTGGATCATCACCTTGCTTGAACGCCTCCACAAAGGCTGGTTCTTGTGTAATACCTGCAAGAACGCGGAGCTCCTGCTGACTATAGTCAAAAGTGCAAAGAGTTTTTCCTGGCTCAGAAATGATGAACTTACGGAAGTTTCCGTACCAGTAGTCTTCACCATTCTCAAAATCATCTGGAGCAGAGACAAACTCACCTTCTCGGTTAGTCTCAACACCATCTCGAATAGTCCACAGCCACTGCTTAGGCAGCTGCATTAGCGCAGGGTCTGACGCAGCAAAACGACCAGAAATAACACGAGTCTGGCTAAACGAAGCGTGAACACGACCATCATAGCAATCTGAGTATTCCTTTAGCCACTTATCAAGACGACGCCCCATGTTGTCAATTTCTCGTAGAGACAATAGAGAACGTACGGCAGGATGCTTACGAGACAAAGCCTCTAGTGCTTTAGCATCTGTACTCATTTCACCCTTGGGTGTTGTACGAGTCGTGTGCATACCAAGACCGTCGTAAAGAAGTTTACGCATCTGTAGAGATGATCCAAAGTTAGCAGTCTTTGCTAGTTCCTTGACTTCAGGATCAACAGACATGGCAGCAAACTCTTCACGAACCTTTTGCTCAAAGCGAGGACGGAAAGATTTGTACTGAGTGTGTGCTTCCTGGATACCAGCCCAATCTACACCAACACCGTATTCTTCTGCCTGTGACATGAGAACAAGAATGTTCATCTCAACATTATAAACTCGTTCTAGAGTTGCCGTTAGTTGAGGCTTAAAGACATTAAAGAGTTCTAGACACAGTGCAGTGTCATCACAAGCATAGTTAATGACTTCAGGTGTGATAGGAAGTTGGTTGAATCGAACCTTCTTGACCTTGGAAGCAACAATCTTTGTTCCAGCCTTGTCCATGACAGCAGAACCGAACAAAGATGCAAACTCAGTCTGTGACTCTCCTAGAACTTCCTTCGTTAGAGCCTTTAGACCAACTTCCTTGTACTTTCCAAGGACGCGAGCCATAATCATTGTGTCATGGCCTGTAAACTTCATCTGTAGAGGCTTTTCCACGTCCCCAGCACGATACAGAGAGTTAAGGGCAGCACGCTCGAATGAGGCGTTGTGAGCAATGATCGTCTTCGTCTCAAAGATACGTCGAAACTTCTCCCAGACAATCTTAGGCTCAAGAGGCTGTTCATTGTCATGGCGAAGAGGAATATACCGTGACCACGAAGGATCATTAGTGATACTAAACCCTACAACAATAAAGTCAGGGTGACGAGTGTTAAGAGAACGCTTATCTACGTTCTCTTGGGATACATAGCCCGTTTCCACATCTAGCGAAATCAAGTCAGGGCCATTTTCAAGTTCCTTGACAAGGGCATCAACTTCTTCATAAGTAGTGATTGCTTGAAAATCACGCTGCACTGCAAATCCTCACATAAGTTTGTTTTGAATCTTATCAAGCCATACATCATAAGGATGATAAACATCTGTCCAATCATACTTACAGGCTGTGACTACTTCTTGGTAGAACTTGTCAACTTCTTCTTCACTAGTCACCACAGCGTGTTTGACGAGAAAAGACTTGATAAACTCAATCAATGTCAGTTGTTCTTCTACAGCATACACTACTTCTGTCCTCCCTTCAAGTTGCTCTACCACAGGAGCACAAGATTTTCTAAGATGCCCGTCTTATTACTCATAGTATAATATCGGTGAGTCATCTGTGTCAAGAGGAGATGACGCCTAATCTGCTGTTCAGGTGGGTAACGTCCTGCTACATGCCACCATCGCTGAATGACGCTCATAGGCAGTTTAGAGTCAATAGATTGCTGTCTGGTGGGCATTTTGACCTGTCTCGTGAGAGGATAAACCTGTCCAATAGTCAACAAGAATAGCGATGCTGCCCGTAATGCTTGAAACAACTCATGAGATGTAACTTCTGAAGCCATCTTCATTGCTTCTACATAGTCAAGATGTACAAGATGATGCACGAACTTTTCAGGAACAAAGTCCTGATTGATCAGAGGAATCTCATTAGGCCAGATATTATCAAATGCTAAAACCTTCATGGCAAGGTTATAAGCACGCTCTACGTCGTATTCTACATCTTGTAGAATACGCTTAGCAACTGCCTCATGGCACTGAGCAACAGTGATGAGCCATAGTTCCATACGCCGTCTACCAGTATCCGTATTCTTGAAATCAAGATCATAGTACCGAGTAGAGTTACGGAAGAAGAACTCTTTAGATGAAACACCACTAGGTAGTTCACCCGTCAGAACAACAAGTGTCTTAAAGTAGTTCTTCAGAGCAAGTCTATCAAGTTTAAGAGCATCTGACTCTGAAACAAGGTTCAAACCACCATGCATGATGAAAAGCCGTGGCTCAGCATTAACATCAGTCTGAGATACAGCATCAAACACTTCTTGCATCGTCTTAGGATACATGAAAGACACATGGTGGTCTGAAGCCTGTTTGATAATCTTCTTCAAAGAATCATGGATAAGAACTTCCTTACCCGACAGCCCAATGATGCGTACCTTGGCCCAAGTATCAGTAGAACTACAGTTCTGTGTTAGATGATAAGCATCCATCATACCCTCCCATGATACGCATGTAGTGCTGCAACAAAGATTGTTCGAGCAGAAATGTCCTTAGATGCTGAATAGTTGTTCCACAGACATTCTTCCATGAGATTGACAACTCTTTTCAAAGGCTCTACTTCAGTCTCAGCAAAGAATGTCCATGTACCTGTCTTAAATGATACCAGAGCACTCTCTAGTAAGTCAATATCTGAATCAGTAACCTTCTGCAAAACTCTGACCAGCGACCTATAATCATCTTCTCTAATATATTCTAGTGCTTCAAGAACGTTTCTCTTAGCACGTAGTTTTTCAAAAGACTTTTCAATATTTCCAGGAATGCCACCAGCAGCACGAGCAGCAAACTCAGCCTCATCATCCTTGAGGCCAAAAGACTTAGCAATAGTAAAAAGTTGTTCTTCTGTTAGATAAGGTGAGTAATAAACTGAAGCGATAGAAAAGAACTGTTCAGGAAGTTGCATATCTGTATACGCAAGAACTGTAACACCCTTAGGGACGGAACGAAACAGAGAAGACAAAAACGACAGATTGTGCCACCGATCAATATGCACCATCCAGATAAAAGATGACTGGTGTAGAAAAATCTGAGCCATCTCATCTAACTTAGACTTCGATGCATCTGTCCTAATGCACAACTTATCTTCCGGCAGATGTCTTTCAATCCACGTACGCTTACCTGTACCTTCTGGACCAATAAGGATGATGGGCCGCTGATAGGAAGCAAACTCTCGCTCTACTTCATCATATCCAAGTAGGCCGGACACTGTTCCTTCGGCATTTGCCACGGCTGATTCAGCACTCTGTTGCATACTGCACACTTTTCAGAATGAACACAAATCCACTTCTTTCCTTCTAAATGACACTGAGCCAGCGTGGCTAGAGGGGAGTCTAGCACAACAACTGGCTCGTGGTCAACACCAACTTTACCTTTACACCATTTATCCAAGTCCTTCTTTGGCATGGTCAACTGCCCTTCCAATGTAGATTAAAGAAGCAGTAATCCACTTCTCTACATCAGATAACGTCCAAGAAGGATTAAATCTTTCCGTACATACTTGTTTTGCTGAAATAACTTTTGGATTAAACTGTACTAAGGTGTAATCTGTCTCGTGTAAAGCCATATTCAGTGCTGCAATAGCATACTCTTGATTAGCAGTGTCTTTCTTGTTACCACTTTCTTTGAGTTGTTCCATTCTCTTCGTATAGTGCTCTCTACGAAGTTTACCAGCCCGCTCTAGCATGATCCTAGCAGTCTTAGTCTTACTCTCTCCCCATAAGACAGAGTTAATGTAGACAGGATCAATCACACCGTGGTCACGAAAGCAAAAGGCTGTATCAGTATCAAAGTAATACCGCATAGCCTTGTCCTTACCACCATCTTTGTGTTCAATACGCCATGGGCATGGAACTTTGGTAGAGACAGTACCTTGTTCAGGAATGTAGAGGTTAAAGTGCTGGACAAGAAGGTCACGAGTACTTTCTAGAGCATTAGCACGTTCAATAAGTTGTGCTGTCTCAGACACTTCAGCATCTTGTGGTTTGAGGTAACTCTTTAATCCTTGAATACTCATTAGTTAGAACCAATCAGCCCATTTACAGATGTGCCAACTGTTTGCTTCTTTTCAAATGTATTAACCTTACTACCTGAACCTGTCTCACTAAAGAAAGAGTTCTTATAGTCTACTTCCAATTTTAGAGTAGGCGGTTTGGCAGTACCACGAGTCTTCAAACTCTGCAAAGTTGCTTCTCTATCGCTTTCTTCTTCATTAAAGTACAAAGAGAAAATAATATCAGCAGACTTCTCAGCCTCAGAAGATTCCGCCAGTCCAGTCAACTCGTAACCATGACTAATCTTAGCCTTCTCATAACCCTCGCGGTTAATCTGCCAAGGAGAGAGAAGAACAATACCAGTACCGTTATAAGATGAAGACAAAGACTGTGCAGATGTAAGAATATTAACAAGTTCTTCACGCTGAGATGTTCTCTTGACTTCTGGACGAAGAAGGTTAAGAGAGTCAACTGTTAGCATATCAATATTCCAACTCTGCTGCTCTCTTAGCATCCGCTGTTCGATATAAGATAAAGTTGGATGAGAAGGAAGTTGAGCAATATGAAATCTACCATAAGCAGGATTAGTTGTTAAATCCTCAACTACATTTTGTAGTACTCGCTCTTGTTTCTCATTCAAAGCACCACGAGTAATCATAGAGTGATCTAAGCCACCTGGCAAGTTAAACTGAGCTTGACGAGAGTGGCGTGCAATGAACCGCGAACGAATCTGATTACGCGTTGTCTCAGTTGTGGCGTAAAATACACCCTTACCCTGTAGAATTGAAGCCACATAGGACCAGTTAACACACAACTGGCTCTTGCCTCCTGAAGTGAACGAGGCAATAAGGATCATATCACCCTTCTGAAAACCACCAATAGCTTTATCTACAGAGGGAAAGTTTGTTTTAATAATCTCAGAAGTACCTTGTTGCTTAGCTCTTTGATAATCTGCTAGAATATCTTCTGCTTCAGAAAGAACGTTACCTTCTGGTGTACTAGCCTGAACTAAATCCTTGTCTAGTTCTGAAACCTTACGGGTAAGAAACTCCCTGGCGCTATTGTGACCTTCTAGTTTCTCACCATCAACAACATAACCTTGTTCTAGAATCTCATATGCTGTTGCAATGATTTCACCCGTACGATTTTTCTGTACACCGTCAACAATCATCTCTACAGCATACTGAAACTCAGCCCAAGGTACTTCCATAGAACACACTGCTTTATACTTCTTATAAACATAAGCAGCAGTTCCAGCATCATAAAGACGTTCTAGCGCAGACTCCATGACACGCATAGAAGGCATGGTGCCCTTAGAGTCAAGAAAAGCAGAGGTGAAGTCCCACATCTTTTGTGTGTAAGGATCATTCTCAAAGTACTTTGATGGTAGGCGATCACGTGCCCACACAAAAGCATCTTTGCCGTCTGGGTAAACAGCACCTAGAACGGTAGCAATGTAATCCAAAACTTCACCCTTAAATAATCTCTACAGCCAACCCACAATCTTTGAGAAATGCTATAACCTTCTCTGGCTGTCTATGTGCATCTTCCTTGTCAACACGCATAACAACCTTTTTGATTCCTGAGTTAGCGACAATCTTAGCACAGTCGCCACACATAGCACTATTTACATAGATAATCAAACCTTCCAAAGAACGTCTTGCAACAAGCATAGAATTTACTTCACTATGAACCGAGACACAGCCGAGACCATAAGAATTTCCTGGTTGGCTTTCTAAGGCCCTTGGACAGAAATCACGACAAGTTGTACCTTCTGCCTCTGGGAAGCCCTTAGGAGCCCCGTTATACCCCATAGAGACCATGTGCTTGTTGTCTGGCTCTACAAGGACAGCACCAACTTGCCGCCTACTGCACTTACTACGAGAAGCTGCTAAATCTGCAACTTCCATCCAATATTCTGTCCATGACTTCATTCTTAGTAATAACCATCCGTTTCTGCCTCAATGTCATCTAGATACGATGTGAGGACAGACTTAGGCACTAGATCATCAGGGTAATCATAAAGACTACGACTCCACAAGTCCCATGCTTCGTCAGTCATATTCTCTTCTGTCTCTTCAGAGAAGTCACAAGGCTTTGTTGTGAGAAGAAGATTGTATGTAGCGTAGAGACCTAGAGAGTTTGCCATGTCATTCATTCTACAGTGCTTCCTGCTGTCGTGTCAAGTTCATTGCTTCTAAGGTTCTGCATGAACTGTGAAAAACTCAAAGTAAGATTCTTTCTCAAGTTAGAGTATTCTCGTGGAGATAGTTCTAAAAACTCTCTACACTTCTTTGGTGGGTACTGCAAGTAGTAGAGACAATACCAGAACACCTTCAAGTCATCTTCTAATCCTACAAGCCAATCAATAAACTTTTGCTGATAGTGATTAGCCTCACCAGTAGTCTCTGTATCATTAACGGCAGCCTTGTCAGCAAAGAAATGCTTAATCGTACCATCGTGCTCATGACTATCCTTAGGCGGTGTAACAGGCTTAGCAGCATCTTCAATCTTACGAAGTCTTGCCACCCAAGACTCATCCTTACCGATGTAATCTGCAATCTCATCATTGGAAGGCTCACGCTCTAGTGCTGTGAATAGCTGTGACCTGCCCTGTTCAATGTCTTTGAGATTACGACGAAGAGACTTGGGAGCCCAATCCTCAATACGTAGTCCATCGTAGATAGCGTTGTTGATTCTAAAAGCGGCATGGGTCCTAAACGTACTCTTAGAAGGATCGTATGTCTCTGCTGCCTTAATCAACCCAAAACTACCGTAGCCAACAAGATCGTCTTTTTCAACATTATGAGGAAGACGACGCATCAGAGAATGAACAATCTGATACACGAACTGCATATGATATTCTACAATGTAGTTCCGTGCAGCAATATCACCGTTACGTGCTTGTTCCCAGTGTTCATCATCATCAGGTAACACTTCAATCTTAGCAAACTTAGCCATACGAAATACTCTCCAAAACTTCTTTACCATCTTTTTGTAGGGCTATTATTAAACGCTTTTTGTACCCAAGAACATCCCAAAGTTTATTTAGGACGTACTACGTACTTGCACAACAGCCGAATCCAAAGACACCGCAGTAAAACTATGTTGTGCATTAAAAGAAATAAGCGCACTGGGGAAAGGAGCAGAAGCTTCTGCTCCATTAAACCTAATCCTTCCTTTAAGGAAGGCAATCTCTGACGCCTTAGGGAAAACAACGTTGTGCCAAGATCGTGTGTCTGGACGGGCAGGCACTAGGAGTACAGAAGGAACCGAAGACTCTGAGGCTTTCTTGATAAAGTCATGGCCGATTCTTCCATAAGGAGGATTTACCCAGACAGAATTAAACTTATCCCAATCTTGAATAAGAGCATTGTCTTCTTCTGTAAAGAAGAATGTACAGAGAGCATTATCTGAAGAAGCTGCTGCATCTAAGTCAAAGGAAAACACAGAATCTACAGCATCAAATAAATGCTTAGGTGTTCCCCAATCATGCTTTGCTGAACTAAAATGAACGTCAATTGACATTAAAAATATCCTTTACAAAGGTCTGCGAATTAAACTTAACCACGCCCAAGGAACAAGGGTTGTTCTTCTTCATTGTCTGAGAAATAAACTCTAGAAGTGATGGACTGAAGAAATCACTCTTCTCAGGAACAACCAAAGCATTCCTCTCTCCATACATATGAAAAGTAGAAGCAATACGAAATAGCTTATCTACGGCTGTACCGGCAACTTTTTGGGTCTTACACTTCATCAGTGTTACTACATCATCATCAATGACAATAAGATCAGCATTCTTGACAATGCTCTTGTCTACACCAAAGTTACCATGCGGATACACAATAACTAGGCGTTGCTTCTTGTTACGAACAACTTGTACAAACTGAGCAGCGTCTGTATCCTTGTCCAAAAGGATACACTGAACCTCTGCATCAAGAAAACTAAGAACAACCTCTCCTACAAGCCAACGTGTATAGTTTACATCTGTAATAGACTTGACACTAAATCCGCACACAGTAGTCTCTTTTGTAGTAAACTGAGAAATCTGCCTATCTACAACATTAAGAGATGTCGGAACTTTTTCCTTTCCTGTATACTTAACATGCTTTGACGGATTCTTCTTGAGGTACGCCAACATCTTCTGCTTGTCCTGAAAGGTCTTCATACCCACACTCTACCTCACCTACACAAGGTTGTCAACAGCACATCATGGCAAAATAAGTTTCAACATTTCACCAGCAGACATTTTAGGTAGCAAATGATCCTCAGAGTCCCACACCCAGCGGCTGATTGTTTCTCGTTGCTGTAGCACTTCTTCATAGTGTTCTTCCTGTGTGTCACTACAAAGGAGAAAGAATGGATACACCTTAGAGTGACCACCTGCACGCCGAGCACGACCAATGGCCTGATGAACAGATTCAGGGTTAAGAGAAGGAATGTCTAGAAAGCATACGATTCTAGCACACTGTAGGTTAAGAGAACGCACACCAGCAGCAGAACAGAAGATTACACGACAGTTCTTGTCTTCCCAAAAACGAGTAATCTCTTGCTGTCGCTCTTCTCCTACCTTGTTACCAGACACTTCAGCATGCCCTACACCAATAGCATCTAGACGCTTCTGTAGTGCAGCAATAGCCTTCTTGTTCCGAACAAAACAGATGACCTTCTCGTCTTTCCAGTCCTTTTGGATTTGTTCACAGAACCAGTCAAACTTAATGCTCTTACCCGGACCATCCGCATCACCTAGAACAGGAAGCCCTGCTGTCAGCATTTGCCCATACGTATTATGAGTAACAATGTAATCATCTGTAATATACAAATGTCTCTCGGAATCCACCATAATACACTGTACGTCCATGTGTCCTACAGGCTCGATGCTAATGATCTTCTGAGTTTCAACCTTGTGCGGTCTCCACAGATCAGCCTTACGTTTAATTTTAAAAGGATTCATAGGAGTCACTACATGAGCAACATACACAATACCACCAGTATTTTCAGCAGGGTACTCATAGTTACAACAGTAACCTCCCAAACTTCTGGCTAGATCAGATACGTCATCTCTTAACTGCTTTGACACAGAAGAAAAGGTTGAGGTAGTATAAGAATGACATTTTGCAATCAAATGTTGAATGTGTTTTTTATTTAAACATTAAGATTAAATTACAAAAGCTTCTGGAACAAGGAAAGGATGCCAAGGAGGAAAGAGCTGAAAACTCAGATTGCATTTTCTCATTCATTGTAAAAGCAAAACACATTGGCAGCAGCAAGGCGTTTTATAGAAAAGTTTCAGATGGACAGTACAAAGACCTTTCTGTCAATATTGTCACTGAAACACCTTGCTATCATGAAGCACAACTTTTTTTATGATCACACTTCTTGGTGTTGGCTGATTGGTTTTCACTGTGGGAAACAATAATTAGAGCAGATTTACTGTAATTCTTTACTGTTAATCTCTGCTAATATAATGCAATCTTCTTCTTGGGAAAATGGCCAAACATCATTTACTTTACCCTAATAAAAATGTCTACTGCTGTTGTTAAAAGTTTTATTTGCACAAGTATGTTCCTAATCTATGTTAATTTCATGCAATATATCTCTAATTTTTGGAGTAAATACTGAGAATCATTCGAGAAAATTCCTTGGAATTCAAAATCCAAACAAACTTCGTATTTTTTTTAAGGGCAAGATTCCACCACCTTTATTTACACAAGTAGCATCCTGCTCCCTATGTTATTTCACTGCAAGCTAGAGGCTCAAGCAGTGAAAATCAGCATAGCCCCATTAGGATTTACTGCCTTGTATTAACTTCCAATGAAAATTGGGCTGAGCAGTTTTATCTGTGGAGTAATACACTACCTATAACCAGTAAAGGGTTAGGGTTAGGGTTAGGGTTAGGGTTAGGGTTAGGGTTAGGGTTAGGGTTAGGGTTAGGGTTAGGGTTAGGGT
>JANXJH010000043.1:9799443-9813448 GCA_027564575.1 Spilornis abbotti | reverse complement strand
TCTCATATGTTGTGGTTTTGCTTTTTCTCTGCCTGTTTTCTCTCAGACCTTGATTATTTTTCAAAAGCATATTTCAAAGTATCTTTTCCTCTGTTACTACCTCTTACAGGAAATGAAGGCTATTTACATCACTTAAATTCTGTCCTTATTCTGAGACAAAGTGATGCTTCTAACTAACTACCATAAGGTGTCCTGGCCTTGTTTGTCTTGTGGGAAGCCCTTAATTCTCTCAGCATGGGAGTGAACTTTCTCAATGTTTCCTGTCTTCCTTGAGGGCTAGATTTCATCTGTTGTGAAACCATGGCCAAACGGTAACACCCTGTTGGAACTGGAGTGTCTTCTCTAGCAGATTTTTTGCCCTCCCCTCTCTCAAATTCAGAGCAAACTTCCCTTTCTGCTCACACTCCCCATGCCCCAATCCGTCGGCTCCCGATTGGCAGGGAAATCCTATACCCACCCTCCCCGCCGAGAAATGTCTGCTCTTGCAGCAGTCCCAACAAAAGCCAACTGCCAAGCACAGGCTGCTTCACAATAAAAGTCTCACTCGCTCCATTTTTTTTTTTCTCCTTCCCCCCTTTCCCGCAGCCGTCCGCCTCCATTCCCTCGCCGACCCCGGACTGATTATTAACCTTCAGTGGCTGGAGAGCCTCCATAAAGAGTACATGCCACCAGCAATGAAGCATTATCTCCACACAACATCCCCCTCCCCTTTTATTTTTAAGTTTCAAGGGGAAGAAAAAAATATTGCATCTTAAGAAAGACTGATTAGGTCTTTCAAAGGGCTTTAAAAGCCATGAGGATCCAAGGAGAAGAGCTAGTGCTGGTTTAGTTTTTCCCCTCCACCTCTGTTTACAAGAAAACAGGCTTCCTCTCCTCCGCGAGGTCTTTGGAGGGGATGGAAGACGGGTCAGACCAGCCAAGGAAAGGCTCTGCAGCATTTCCAAACAGACGACGACTAGAAACTACAGTGGTGCCTTTAAAACAAAAAAAAAGCCCACAAAAAAAAAAAAAAAAAGAAGACAAAAAGAACAAAGCTGGGAACACAGAAAGAGCTTTCTCAGCCTCCTCCTTGGCATTTTCATCAGCCATCCGGGTGCCCTTTGCAAAGGTCCAAACAGGTTTTATAGGCAAAGACAATACATGCACAGCAAAACTCCAACATATTGCAGCTTACCAAGCCCAAGAGACCAGTGAGTTACATCATGAACAAGAGCTCTCTCCAGGCAGACCAGGAAGGAGCGGAGGTTGATGTGCTAAGATGTCTACCTTTACCTGGGTCTTTTTTTTTTTTTTTTTGTTTTAAAAATCAACCTTCTAGGAACCTGAGGCTTTGCAGCAGCATTATTCTGATCAGAGCCATGCAGCTAAAGTCGATCTGAAAGAGGGCTGGGAGCAGGAGGACCCCCCTGAAAGTCTGCTTGCTCCCATTCGGGGCAGCAGCTGCACCAACACATTTGCCTGCAGACCCGGTGGGACGGGCAGGACTGATCCTGCCCGACCTGCGAAGCCTCCAGCTGGGAGGTGGACACCAACCCCTCAGAGGTGACACCATCGGGCACTGCTCCCCATGAGCGGTTGAGGCACGTGTCCCAACGCCAGCTCCCCGGCGGAGCTGGGGCTCAGGCAAAGCTCTCGCCAGCCTTTCAGCAGGGCAGGATTTCACCTCCTGTGCAAGGCAGCGGTGAGGTTTGCAATACATACTGTAGCAAGGCAGAGAGGCAAAGCTCTCAATAAATGATGCAACCCCAGCAGCAGCAGATTCTCATTCACTCATTTTTTTCCTCCCTTTTTCTCCTAAAAAAAACCACAACTCAAACCAACTTGCTTGTAATAACCTTTGCCTTAAAGAGAAGACAAACATTTTGTACTTAATTATATAGGAAGTAATGATTAAGAAAATGCTTGTAGAAAGAGAGTGTTTCTTTTGTAGGCACATGAAGGCTGCTCATTTCAGATCTCAGCACCGCTCAGGTCCTGCTGTGCATGGGCAAGGTCTGGGATCACTGCTCGTGGGGACGCTGACCACGGGCCTGTCATTAGAAGCAGCAGCAGCATTTGATCTGGGGAAGGAAGGAAACGTAACCACCAGCATACCTGGCCTACAAAGCAGTCACCAGTCTCAAAGCTCCCTTTTTTTTAGGTTAAGGCCACTTCCTTGTAAGCCTCATGCAATCATGTGAACATGGAATTTTATCTGTAGCTCACAACAAGCACTGCCCTCAGCCTGAAGTTTGTCCCCAAATCAAATTCTTTGCAATTCTTTTGTCTCCTGAATTCCTTTCAATCAGACTCTTCCTAAAATAAAAGAAACATTTCCTTCTCGATCCCCATGTCCTCTCTCCTATTCCAGCCACACAAATCAACTCCCGAAACAGGGGGAAGGGTAGAAACGAGGCGCAAGTCCCTGCATGCAACAGCTGGGAACAAA
The DNA here is from genome assembly GCA_027564575.1 of Spilornis abbotti. NCBI lineage: Eukaryota > Metazoa > Chordata > Aves > Accipitriformes > Accipitridae > Spilornis > Spilornis abbotti. The sequence continues at coordinate 9,811,020 of JANXJH010000043.1, read as the reverse complement.
GAGACACGTGCATGAAACACAACAGGACTTAAAATGACTTCTCATAAGACAACACGGTCCACAATGGCGTGCAGGCTTCAGGCAAGGGGGGTTTGCAGAGCCCATGCCCTCCTGTAAAGGGGAGATCGATTTACGCTTCCTCACTGCTTCCATGCTGCAAAGCGTCGTATCCATCTAGCTGTGTCCCAGTAGAGTTAAAGCCAGTGCAACTTGTATGTGCAGGCAAGTGTAAATGAAGAGCAGACAAAGGCATCTACCTCCTCCTTCCACAGGCTGAGGTTAGCAAGGAGTACAGCTGCTGCCTGCCTTCTCCTAGCACCCATGAGGGGAGGGAGGGAAGAATAGAGACCAAGATTCATCACTATCTCCCTGATGGGCATGGTGATCCTGGATAATGGTGATCTCAGGGTATTTTCTAATCCTTTTCAGCGTTCACCACAAAAATGCAGCCAGCCCTGGAAGAAGGGTAGCGTTCCCCTTGTTTGTGCACCATACCCCCAGGCTCTTGGCACGCTGCATAACCTCCTGCGCAAAAAGAAGCTGAGCATGGTGGACGTATTCAAGAAGGCTGGTATGGACGGGAGGAAGATCAAGAGAGCAGACTTCATTAAAGTCATCAAGGAGGTACATAGGGAACAGAAAAGTAATGAACTGCTGCCACTCTGCCCTATTTTCCTGCATGCCAACCCAGAGCAAGCGGAAGAGCTTCAGCAAGGGGCCTTTTCGCTTGCCTTACTCCCAGAGAATGGCTCCCACAACCTGTGAAAAGCTGAAGGGCAAAGGGAAGGGGAAGCTGCAGAGATGCACCTGCAGAGTGAGTCCTAGCAGGGAGTGAAGAAACCCATTGCCTCGTAGATTTGGAAGACAGTCACCGCTCAGTAATGTGGCTGCCAGGATCCTGCTGTAGACCCTGAACTGGCACCGAACTTCCCAGTGTTGATACTTGGGTCTTTCGCCCACCAGGCTCCTACGTCTCCCCACTGCACTGCCTCTCAGTACATGTTCACACAGCACGGCTCACACTGGGCCTCACTGGAATAATAGCAAAGCTTGCCCCTCCCGCTCTGGGGCAAGCCTTGATCTTTTGGTAATCCCACTGTCACTTTCTGTTTTGGTTGCCAGACCAAAGTTTCCATCAGCGAGAAGGAACTGGAGGATGTGGTCATCTTCTTGACTTCCTCAAAACCGGGGAATTTTATAAGCCTTGAAGATCTGATTGACTGTCAAAAGCAGTGGCTGGAAATGAGGAAAGGACAATCCCAAGAGACCAAAACCGGTGAGAGGAGAGCACTGGGTTGGGAAGGCATCTCTACACACACAGGAAATGCCAAAGGGGCTCCAGAATACGGCTGCTTGAGACCATTGTCCTAGAGCAGAGCGGCCAGAAGGAGACTTGTAGGGAGAAGCTGAATGATCTGGGGGATGTTCAATACCATAGTCAGCCCAATTGCAGGAGACAGGTTAGCCGATCTTTCAGGTTGGGATCAAAGTCTGAACCCTGTGGTTTAACATCCTGTACTGGATTTTTATTTGTTAGCATTCATCATCCAGCTCACCCAAAGCAGACCCTTTCTCCAGCTGCTGGTGGCAGCTGGAAAACCCCAAAGAGCTTATTCTTTAGTAAGCTCTCTTGGGAGTTCCAACCAGCACAACGTGCCAAACCCCTTTGTCTTAAACATGGATCAGATGTTCCTTTCTCCTATGCTCTAACGTGGCTTCTCTGGGCTTTTTGTTTTGTTTGTTTTTTAATCTATCCTAGGTGTAGGTGCTCAGTTCCAGAAAGCCACCTGCAAAACTGCCACTTGTCTACCTTCTTCTGGGGGCACAGCCAAAGGGATGGAGCCTCATGCTCCTACCAAGCCTGAAAGAAAGTTAATAGGCTTGGAACTTCCACCAGTCAACACCGAGCCAGAACGACGGCATCTGAGCTGTGATGAAATGGAAGAGATTGGAAAAAACTTAAGAGAGAGGAGACGGTGGGAGAAGGTACTGTGTATGAGGCAGGAGAACAAGTGCACCTCCGTGCCTTGGTGAATGTGGGGTGGTTTAGAGGACAGTGCAGCAGTAGAGGAAAGGGCAAGGCGTTATCGTGAGTATTAGCTTCTCAGTAGTCTCTTGAGCACGTGGTGCCTTGCAGCTGAGGTGCTACAAGCCATCTCAAACAATTTGTTTGGCTTCTGAACACTCTGGTGAGGTAAACGCTTTTTCTGGGTAACTGGCAAGAAGAAGGAGGAGGAGAAGTTGAAGCAGATTCTACGTCTGGGGACGGAGTTGTCTTCTGATCATCTCGTCAACCTGTCCGCCAGACAGGTGATTTGTCCCTTAAGGTGCTGGTAAGCACTTTGTCCGGTTCAGTTGTGAGGCTCAGTGCAAGGCGGTCCAATGGAAATATAACAGTGACTCGCTCATTCGCTCCCTTCCAGATGTTTTCTTTGGAGCATCTTGGGTTGGATGAACTCTGGCAGAATCCAGAGCTACCTCCTCTTGCCAACATGCTGCGCCACAGTCACCGGCAAGGGGGAGAGCCTCTGGCTCCCTGACACAATCAGAAATGAGAAGGTGACTGCAAGGCTTTTTTCACCTGAGGCACCTGTGCCCGGTGTGTTGCTCTTCTACTAAGCTCTCCAGGGAGTATCTGTCTGAGGACCCAGCTCTGGATGGGAACCGAACTCCCAGAGGAGTGCCTGTCCCTGTGATCCCACTGCAGGGTGCCAGCTCCTGTCTGCACATACTTTTGAGATGAATCCCTGCCTGTAGCTTCCCTGAAGGGAATGCAGCAACTCCAGGGCCCCACCGAATGCTAATCGGGACCTGCCCTTTACTTGCAGAACAAAGACAGCCCGACAGAACGGAAAGAAAAGCGCCGGATGGTGAGATCTGGGGATGGCCCCATTGATGAGCACTGCCTGCCGTCAACTGCAGAGGCCGATTTGGGAGAACTGGTTGACCGATATCGTAGGAATGCCGTCACGAGCTATCTGAAGAGCTCCAAGCTGTGCAAGGAGCGCAACGTTCACGTTGCCGAGCCAACGCTGCAGAAAGGTAGAGCAAAGACCAAGAGCCTGATGTGAATGCACTAAATCTGACAAGTTCATGTCTCTTCCCAAGCCCAGAAGCACGACTAATGTCAGGGGGCACTGCTGATGGAGCGTGTTTGCAGCCCTCAGAGGGCCACGGCAGATGCTGCCAGTTGGGGTCAGCAATATCAGCAGCAGGGCCGGAGCAGGGCTGAGATATCAAAGGGTTCTGCAGATCAGCCAGGGCCCTCTCCCGTTGCCCCTGGAACGGGAGCCAGGTTCAGCCGAGAGTGCAGCTCACGAAGCAAGTTTGTGGTGATGGGGCACGTCCAAGGTCAGGCCGGGAAGTCAGACCAGGGTCGGGATCAGTGGGTTCATAGCCAGGAACAGGCATGGCTGTGGCTGAGCTGCAGACTGCTACGCCTACAACATCTAAGCTGAAACGGGGCTTATGATCCCAGGGCGAGGCATGACTCTTTGCACTTTGCCAACAGCCCTGCTGCATCCAGGAGACAAGATCATCAAGGAGGGAGAAGACATAAGGAAGATCAGGCAGCCTGGAGGATACTACAGCACAGGACGTGCTGATGCTTCATCACCTGGGAGCACCTCCAGATCAGGAACTGCATCTGGAAGCCAGGCCAAGGAGGCAGAAAATAGGTTTGTTCAAAGAGGGCTGAAGATCAGTCCCCTCCTGCTGTCCTGCTGTGTCCCACCCCTCTGTGCTCAGTCCCCACGGCGTCAGAGGCAGTACCGAGGTATTGGAGTGAGCCATTAGGATGCCGCAAGGCAGCGAGCAACAGCGAAGGGGCAGATCCTCTTCTCAGCTACACGGCCACTCCCGCGTTTTAGCTAAGTCATTGGGTTGCAGCGGTGCTGGTGAACAGTTTGTGGTGCCTGGCAGGAGCCCTGCAGACTAGCTGGGACTAGCTCTGTGCTCTGAACCACAGAGGTGACAAAACTTCTCCTCAGACTGAGCCAACGCTTGTCTGAAATCCCCTCAGAGAACGTTTATTCTTGTGGAAGAAAGACAGTCCTGGAGAGCCGAGCTTTGGATGGCTGTAGAAGCTTTTGGAGAGAAAAGAACATTGCAAAGCAGAGCGCAATAGTCTTTGTTTACCTCAGTTAAAGTGTTTCGATACTACAGTGATGGGCAACGTGCCAGCTCTTAAGATACTTGCTTCACAAGCTGGCGTTTCCTGCGTCGGTCATGTCCAATACGTACCTACAGGGTCAGCACAGGTCTGGCAGAGCTTCCCAGGGCCTGGAAGCCCAGATAGCTGGTTCGTGTCAGGCTCGCTTTTGCACTCACTAAGAGAAGCAGTGAAACTGCCCAGAGTTTTATTTCTGTAAAGCATGCTATTCTCTCTTATATACATTTTTTTTTTTTTTTTTTTTTCCCCTTCCCTTTTTTCCCCCGCTTTTTTTCACAGGCACCCTCGGAGGAGTAAGATGCAAAAGTCAAGCGACAATAACTTCTGGCCAGGTCATCTCCTGGACAAGCTATGCCTTTACTTTCCTGAAAAGAAGCATGACAGGGCACATGCCTTGTTCAGCTATGTTCATCCAACCAAGCCCGCCTACTGTGGTATCTAAAGCCCTGACAGCAGCTAGCCCCTCAGCAAGCCAGGACGCTTGGCCTCCAGAGACACTGCCTTCAAGAAGACCCATTCCACCTGAAGCTCTTCCCCAAGCAGCGGGAGATGCGTGCACAGCTTTGTGATCCCTCAGTCAGCTCAGGGGCCCTGCGCCCCGCTTCTGGATATAATAAACATGTTAAAGAAAGAACGTATATTCAAGCTGAAGGTGTGGGAGCCAGACTGACCACAAAATACACTTCTCCACTGGGAGCTTTTCCCCTCGCCTGGTAACAAAAGGCGTCAGCATTTTGTGATGGGTGACAAACAGTACGCTTCTGCAGCCCAGGAGCTGTAGCTGAAGTGCGCATGTGGGCAGCGGGTGGCAGAGGGACACCCTTCTTGACATTCAGCTGCCGGGATCCGACCCTTCCCTGGGTGGCACCTGGCACTGCCACTTCCCGAGGTCTGACCCTGTCCCGTGAGAGGGGGATGCTGGGGGCTCCGTGGAGCAGCCATCTGCAAAACACGTGTGGCAGGGCTCAGGATGGTCGCCAACTCGCTGAGCCTCTAGTTCAGTCCCAGAAGAGATGATCAGACTGGTGGATCCTGGGGAAGGATTGCAGGAACCCCAGTTAGGAGTGCAAAGAACAAAACAATTGTTAATTAGTTAATGGAAATAGATGACCCCTCTGCAGGAGCCTGTCACAGCACTTGCTGCTGCAATGGTCCCCTTCCCTTGTGACACCTGAGGAGTCATTACTGGGCCAGCATTCATCAGTCTCCTCATGGAGCAGGGCCAGCTCCTGCTGCCGCCCTTGACATGGCAAGTCCCCAACTGACTTCTTCCCTGCTTTTTCCTTCAGGAATAGGATGATACTTTGGAGGGAAACGAAGTTTCTGAGAGGTTTCCCTGCTGGGAGAGCCCTTGAAACACCCTCCCTTTCCCAGGGAAACGTTTCTGTCCATTTCTGTCCAGCTGGAGAAAGCATAGGTGAGAGTGCAGCTGCCGCTGGACTCAACATGGCGGGACCTGCCTCTCGCGCTTTAGCGCGCCAGGGGGCAGCGCGGAGTGTGCCTGGCGCGAAGGCGGCAGGGGGGCTGTGCGCATGCGCCGGCTGCCCGGCCGGCCCACTGGGGGCAACAGTGCGCGTGCGTGAAGTCTGCAGGGCCGGGAGCACGCGAGCTCGACTACAGCCGCCGTCTTCCGCGACGTCATCGCCGGCAGCCCCGCGGGGTGGGTGCTCTCCGGCCTGCCCCACTCTGCCCCGCCTTTGCCGCTGCGCTGCGCTGCGCGGTCGGTGGGCGGTTTCCCACGGTCAGCCACGGAGCGGGCCGCCCGCTAAGAGAGCGGGGGCAGGTACCGCGCCCCGCCCCGCTCCCCCTCGCCTGCCCGGTGTCAGTTCCCGGCCCCTCCGACGGAGCGGACGCCGCCCGCCGGCCGCGCCGTCTCCGCGGCAACGCCCGGAAGGGGCGTTTCGAGGCGGCCTCGAGGCCGGAAATGACGCTGCGGCTGGCGCGGAGGCGGCGGAGCCGGGCCGGAGCCATGTCAGCGGGTGGCGGAGGGCAGCGCGACGCTGGGGCCGCTGGCGGGTGAGGCTGGCCCGCGGGCGCGGCGGGTCGTCGGGCACCCCTGGAGAAGGGCCTCGGTGCGGCGGTTCCGAGGCGCGGCAGGTCGTGGAGCTCCCGCGGGGCAGCGGGCTCGGAGGCGGCCGGGACTGAGGCCTCTCTCTTTTCCAGGCGCCGCAGTAAGTGGGACCAGCCCGGCCCGGCCCCCGCTTTCCTTCTCCCCGGCACGGCGCCGCTGCCTGGGCGCCCCTTTCCCGGCGGCGGCGATGGTGGCTCTGCTGTGGCGGGCTCCGAGAGCTCCGCAGCCCCCTCGGGAGCGCTGGATGCGGCCGCGGCCGTGGCCGCGAAAATCAACGCGATGTTAATGGCCAAAGGGAAACTGAAGCCGGCGCCCAGCACGGCGGACAAGGTGGGTGCCCGGAGGGGCGGCAGGAGCCGCGCCGTGCCGTGCCGTGCCGGTGGGACCGCCAGGCCCGGAGGTGGTGGGCGAGGGTGGGTATCGCGTCTGTTTTCTGGAGACCTGCGGCCTTTATTTGTCGGAATGGCTCTCGGTGGGACGGGAAACGATGGAGGTTTGCTAAGTAGTACAGCTGACATAAAAACTGCTGTATAAAACCGCCGGTTTAAAATATGAGACAAAATTATTCTCATGCTTAATCAAGTTATCAGTCGGAGCCGTATGTGCAAGTGCTGACCAACCTGGTCAGCTTCTGGTCAGCCCTGACGTGAGCCTTGGTCAGTCCTGAAGCGGTCAGGCAGCTGGACTAGATGATCGTTGTAGGTCCCTTCCAACTGAACTTTTAAATTCTAAAGCACGTGTAACTTCAAGCCTGCTTTCCCGTTTCAGTAACAAGAACAGTCTTGCTTTCCTGTGTGTTATTAGCCTATGCTAGAGCCAAGCTTAGAAGGCTGTTTCAAGTTGCCTTCCAAACTCGTTCAAATACAAAGTTAACAAGAAGCGTATGTTTTCACGGCGGATTGTATCTTCTTTTTCACATGCGTAGTATTGGTGGGACTGCCAGATATGTTCTAGGCATTTGCCTTGTGAGGCAGCATGAAAATGAGTCTTCGTTTTGTCGTTGGATTTATTCACAGATAATATAGGGAAGAGTGGCAAATGTACCCTGCCACGTGTTCACTGTATTTGGTTTTCTGTAGGTTCTGTATCCGAAACGATTGTTACAGCCTTTTTAATATGTGAGGTTTATTAGTGAGTGTTTCTTTGATCATTGCTATCGGCAGTCCGAGATGGTTTTACGCATTGTTTGCTGCGCGGTGGTGCCTGCTTCTTGATACTTAATGTCCACCTGAGGGTGTGAAATTTTCAGCATTGAAGAATGCGTGGCTTGGTTTCAGGTAGCCTCTGCAGTCATACCAGATGGAAGTGAAGTCTGTTCGTTTACTGGCAGTTTGAAACAGCTAAAAATCAGAAGATACTGATGTCTCGTTCTTCCATCTATGTTTTTTCCATAAGCTTTGGTGGCATTCTGGCATCCTGTGACAAATTATTTTGCTGTGGGAACCACTTAGCCAATTAATTTGCAAATGGGATTGGTTGTTTATTGCATATCTTGCTTTTGTTAGGAAATGTTCAATGATGGCATTTCCAGAGTAATTAACTCTGATGGCACCTCAGATTGTGAGTGAATGGAAACCGAGGAGCCTGCAGGTTAATGAATGTTTAAAAAAAAAAGCACATGTTGAAGGAAGGGAGAAACAGAATGCATGTACAATGCGTTAGACTTATGTCCCTCTATAGCTGCCTTCTGGCTCTCATGCAAGTGCTGTGCTTCATGTGATATTGGTGAGACCGGATGTGTGCCTTTTGGATGTTACTGGAAGGTTCTTTTTTTACAGAGTCTTGGTTTATGCTTATGTCCCCAGAAGCATTTCAAAATTTTTAGGAGGATGTACTATCTAACTCTATGTACGTGGGAAAAGCTATAAGGTCTTTGCTGTAACTACAAGTCTTCTGTCATATCTTCTGCATCTCTCTTTGTGGCTCCGTGGCTTTTTCTTTCTTAGACACTTGGATACTGACACAAAATATTATGCCCTTGTTTTAAAAAAACAAGGTGGGGGGACGCGTGGTTGTGGTGTTGGATGAGTTTAGATCTTGAACAGAAATTCTAAATTCTGTTTCTGTGTAAGGGGAGTTGAGAGAAGCATGAATTGCATGTTTTATTAGTCTCGCGGATTTCTGTCAGAGGTGCCAATTCAAGTGTAAGATGCCTTGGTTTCCGTTTGAGCAACTTCACTGCTTAGTTCTACACGTGTTTCTCCATTTATAGAGCAGAAACAGTAATTACTTATTATATTAAAATGTGTTGAGGGTAAAACTAGTGTTTTTACTTGGGCACAAGGTTGTGAAGAGGTAGATTATTAAGTAGTAGACGTAATGTGCTTTCTTCTAGTGTTTGTAAAGCTTTTGGGTTCAACAGCTGAAAGGGGAGAAGGAAAAGGATATTCACCTCTAGAGTACTAGGGTCAATTTGTTTGTTACGTCATTTATCTCTGCTTTCCAACTGCTGGTCTTTTGCAACGGTTGTCTTTGAAGCTGCAGGCTCTGGGAAAAGGTCCGGCTACAAGTAAAAGCAAAGATGACCTTGTGGTGGCAGAGGTGGAGATCAACGATGTCCCCCTCACATGCAGAAACCTGCTGACGAGAGGACAGACTCAGGATGAGGTGTGTTCAGGATCTACGTCTGACTTGTTAGGCTTGGCAACACATTTGTACCTGTTTGTAAGGTTAAAAGAGCTTGCAATAAACCATATTCAGTGGTTGTTTTCTCTTTTTACATAACTTGTTGTGTTTTCTAAGACACTTTATTTCGTAGTTTATTGGTTTGTTCGATAAAAGGTCATATGATGAGGTAAGGTAGCATAGTTAGTGTCCTTCAGCGGGCACCGTTCATTCTCTTCCCACTTTATTAACGGCTTCTGGTCTTTTTATACAACAACGTAGCTTAAACCACTTTGGGTGTTTTGTGTGTGCTTTGTTTATTATTGGTAAACTTGTCACTGGGTTTTTTAAATTGTTTTAGATAAGTCGGCTGAGTGGAGCAGCTGTCTCTACTCGAGGGAGATTCATGACTGCAGAAGAGAAAGCAAAAGTGGGACCCGGGTTTGTATTTTCTTTTTTGGGGCTTATGCTTTTTCTCTCATTGGGTGGCTAAGTGGTGGGGGCTTTGGTTGTTTTTTGTTTTTTCGTGAGCAGTGTCACCTTTGGGTGCCAGAGCGAATTGCCTGTTGAGTGTTTCGAGTATGTTTACTGTTATGATAGTCTGACTGCATAGCTGCTTTCCCACCTGCTTGATACTGATAGGGTGAAATTAAAAGAACCAGACAAACCACAAACGTGACAGATCAGACCGTGCTGAACTTCTTCGACTCAACGCTATACTGGATCCCTTGTGCATTTTGCTGAGAATGTAACCGGAAAGTTGCCCAAAGAGAGCTAATATTTCATAGACTCGGGGCTTTTAGTTAGTTAACCTTTCATGTGGACAAGCAAATTAACGTTCTCAGTGGTATAACTTTAATAAGTCGTTGTGTAAATAACTCCTGAATCTCTTCAGTTTTCAGTGCAAAGCTTTGCTTACTGGGCACTGTGATATTCAATGAACATGTATTTACTTCCTTATGTGAAGAGTGTTTCAAATCTTTATGGAAGACTTTATGTGTCTAGATGACTGTAATATAATTAGATTGAATCCATTATTGTATCTTCTCTGTGGGTTTAATGGTATGTTTGACATTTCCTTTCCAGGGAGCGTCCTTTGTATCTTCATGTCCAGGGTCAGACACGGGAATTGGTTGACAGTAAGTGCACAAAGCATTCTTCTTTTCCTGTCATTGTTTGTGATAAAGGGGTTTTACTAAGGGGCTTTGTTGTGACCGGTATGGATTGGTACTACAAATATCTTGGTGTCGATAACAGACCCCATTTAAACGTTGATGTTAAGATCTCTGGCTCAAAACTACCTAAGGTGCTCTGTACTGCATTAGCCATTAAAATAAAACTTTTGATAGACAACAAGGAAGGTGGGGGGAGTGAGTAGGGTTCCTAGGCAGGTGTAGCTCTTCTGTATGAATTTATTTGCTGATAACATGCTGAGATCCCGTTACAGTAGGTCGTGACAGGGAGACCTTCCCTTTACTGTACAAGTATGAACATGTTTTGTGAGATAGCTACATTTCCATTAGAAGCACAAAGAACTCCGGTCTTGCCTGTGCCTGCCAGAAAAAAAGGAAAGCTATAAACTGTTCAGGTGTTCATTTGTTCTGCGTATCAGTTCACGGGCTTGCCCTCAGTTGTCTCTTGAAACTTGAGGCTGCCCACTTGTATCTACCGTGATTTCCACAGCCGGTAAACATTTTTCACGTGTTAGTTTGCTCATTCATGCAGATGTGAATTCTGTACAGGGTTAATGTAAATGTTTCTAGCATTTGCTAAAGTATGTGGGCTAAAACCGCCCACCTGCCTATATTAGCCTAAGCTTTATCAGGGTGGGAGTGGAGAAGGAACCGTGATGCTTGTTGCCATCCTTTGTGATGCAATCCCAGAATGCTAATATTGGGCCCTGCTGTCAGATGCAACCTTTTTGCCTGTAGATCTGCTGTTGCAGAATATGGGAAAGTGACCCTAGTCATTTCATGATTTGGTTAATCTGGGCAGTTGACAAGGGCCAAAATATAAATTAATTTCATATTCTGTCAACTAGGAGCTGTTAACCGAATTAAAGAGATAATTACTAATGGAGTAGTGAAAGCAGCCACAGGTTCTAGTCCGACGTTCAACGGAGCTACAGTTACTGTCTATCACCAGCCAGCCCCTATTACTCAGTTGTCTCCAGCAATTGGCCAGAAACCTCCATTCCAGTCAGGGGTGAGTTATTCATTTATGTGGATTTCATTGAAGTATCACTGATTACAAGATTTACCTATTACAAAGTATACATGTATTTAAAAAAAACACAAAGAAAAAACCAAACCACAAAAACCCGAAAACAGACACCCCTCCCCCCCAAAAAAACCACTACCTTGTGTGTTGTGAAAACTGGAGGACTAACTAAACCTTACAGATTTTATAGTAATGCTGTAATTGAAATATTAGATGGTTTAGTAAAGATGTTCTAAAAGAAAGAAATTGCTCAACAAGTTTATCTACACAATAGAAACATTATCTCTGGACTCACAGTGGCATTTTTTAAACCATGTGAGGGAATTCATCTCACAGACTATTAGTATTGTTTGCCCTATAGCACATACAGCTACCTCTCTGTAGGTTGCATGGTTGTCTAGTCATTTCCCCTGGAGTGTCACAAAACTGTAGTAAACATTTTACAGACATAGAAACTTACAGATCTCTGTTCTGCTGAATTTATCAAATGCTGTTTCATGCACATCTAGCA
>JANXJH010000043.1:9245238-9262373 GCA_027564575.1 Spilornis abbotti | reverse complement strand
CTGCGTTCATGTGATGTCTTGAGATACTTCACAGGTTTTGCTTTGTTTCTTAAAGCTCCAGGTCCCAGACCAAGCAGGGTCCTGACATGAAGGCTTTCATTTAAAAACATCCTCATGGCCACAAGGAAAGAAAGCTTGAGAAACAGGAGCAAGGTTTACTCAAAACACCCTGAAAGGCAAGAAAAGAAACCCCATTATCCTTGCTCCACCTCATGAGTTGCAAGTTAAGGTTTCTTTCAAATTGTTTTTAGGTTAGCCTTGACTTCTAAACTCTCACATTGTCATTGTGATGTTATTAAATAAAATCATTTAACCCAAACCGGGCCTCCCTGCTTCCTCAGGAGTGTTATTGCAGGCTGGGCCAACCGTTGGGTTTCCTCTTTCTGAGGTCACCTGTGCTGGAAATAGGACCCACAAGCGAGTCAGATGTTTCTCAGCAAACTTCAGGGCTGCTAAGTTTGTGAGCTTCTCAATTAATAATCCTGCAGCGCTTTTTCCTTCTTCCGGAGTAGGCGCGGCGTTCGGACGCGGTCCTCAGAGCCGCCCCCGGACATCGCCCGGTGCTTGGGAGGCACAGTCACGTTATAGCCTGATGTCAGTGCTACAATCTGGGCTGGTGTTTATTTATTCAATTGTCTTCATTAAATTCCAGTTAGTCATACAGGTGTCCTGTCCAAGAGGAAGGTCAGGGAGAGGAAAGGAAATGGGAGAGAAACAAAAGAGAGCCTGTGAGATACACAGATGCATCCTTTGCTGTGCCCAGGGATGCAAGCACGCTTCTCCTGGTTACCCGCAGGCTTAGAGAATGCAATTGTGTGTGTGTGAGCATATGTGTGTGCTGTCACGACCATGACCAGCACTGGAAAAGGGCAGTAACAGGAGCCTCCTGGCCCCTTTGGGGCTGGAGCACGTGGCTGATGTCCTTGCGTACCCCGGACATCGCTCCTCTCGCCCCTCGGCTCCTCTCGCCATCCCCCGGCACAGGGGCTGAGGCTCAGCACCGGCTCGTATGACTTTTTTTTTTTATCTTTCTTTTTAAACCAAGTCTAGTAATCCCATTCACGTATTATTAGAGAAAGTTTCCAGGCTGAAGGGATTTTCCGTCTTTTCAACTCGTGAAAACCCTTGACTAAGATTAACAACTATCACAGCGAGATTTCGTTTGTTTAGTGGGGAGTCAATACCAATTTCTCAGCCAAACAATTCATTTTTGAAACTCGCTCTTACCACTCCGGTTAAGTCTCCTCAGCCACATTTACCGGTCAGGTGCTTTTTTCCATCATCCATCTGTACGACTGAGCCAAGTTGACCATTCAACACAACGTACGTGCAGTCTGACTTGTCACCCTGCCTGCAGAAGGAATAACCAGTAACAAGGACCACTGAAGCATCTTTGCTCAGCAAATGCATCTAGGGTCTTTTAACAAGTTGATCATCTTTCCCTGCCTGGCTTAGAGGACATAGCAAGGTGTTTAACCAACAGTTAAACGTAACAAGCAAACAAGAAACTGAACAGGCATCTGTTAAAAGGGGACTTGGAAACATATTTCATGTTTAAATGTACATGCTTTGCACAAGTGGTTAATGTTAGGTCTGGAAGCAGATCACCAGGATGCAAGTGGTCTCTAGGGGAGACAACAGGCTCATTACTGGTTACAGCAGGAGCTCGTCATTGCAAGGTCAGTATGGATGCGTAGAGAAATTCTGCACATCAAAGAGAAAAAACCCTAAGCGGCTCAGGATTTGGATTCCTTTTGGTACACACACCTTACTCTATCAGGAAGCTTTTGCCCTACCCAGTTTGCATGATTCAGAGTGCTGTTTGGAATGCAGGTTTCCAGCATAACCTAGCACACGGATGAAATGCCATACTTCTGGTAGTGGAGTTAAAACTAATGCAAGGAATTCCGAAAGATTTTAACAAGATATTGACAGCTGTGACTGCTTTGATGCACAAAGTAATCCCAAACTTCCACTAACACTGGTGCTGCAGGTATACAGAAATTAAAACCACAGTTATATAGAACACATACGACGTTAGACCTTCATTCTCCCACCACTGCAGCATCCATATAATGGCTCAAATGCATCGTAGTAGAAAAAAAATCCATAAAACTAAGTTGTCCCAAGGGTAAATTTTGCTCCCTAAAGATACAGGCCAGTGCCTAGTTTCAATTTACTATTGAATAAGCCTAATTGAATTGTCGTCTTTGTTATTTCAGAAAGGCTGAAAAACTCTTTGAGCAACAGACATTCATGCCCTTAACAATGCAGAAACTACCACCAGAACATACAACTGTCTGTGTCTTCATCGATTATGTCACTTTAAAAGCTTGCCGAGACAACACGAAGGATGAGGAATGTATGGAAGAATTTTACTAACACCTGGATACAAGAGACCGAAGCAATGTTGAAGGGTACTGCAGAAAGAAAATCATCTCAAAACAGGCCAACAGATAAACATGATGAATAGTTGATAAAGCTAGTCCAGTGAGTTTCTTATTCTATGTATCGCTAAGGAAGCACAGCTCCTTAACTATGAAAACTTGAGTATGCAACAGACAACCATGTAATTTTGTCCGTATCTCACCTGTAAACAGCCCACCCAGCCTCGACCTCCATCCAACCCAGGGCAAAGTCAATTTGCCTAAACCAATGGGGACATTCTCTTCAGAACAGTGTGGGCCACACCGAGAACTACACTTGGCTGCTCCCGCATTATCCGGGGCGGGGGGGGGAGCGTTATTCAAGTACTTCCCCAAAACAGGAATAGGTACACACACAGGCACAACATCTCAACGCAGCTGTTGCCAATGCAACTGGGCAGTTACATAGGCACCAATTCAGAGGTTAGCACATACCCGGATACACATTCCACTATTGCCACAACCATACTGCATCAGTGATAATTTGACCAAGCACGGGGCTGGCCAGCCTTCTAAGCTAGCCCAAATTCAATGCCACTCCAAGTTGGCCCTGTCCTAGTAGCAGCAGGACCATGCTAGTAGGATGCTACCTAGTCCTGGCTGTCTGGCCCAATTCCCTTCGTTAACTGAGCAGTGGGAGGGATGGGAGCCATGCTAGCTCTTGTTTATGAGCCACCCTCCCAACCTCCCCTTCACCCAGGTCTCTTATGACTCAGGGAAATGTTCATACTGTCCAGAAGATTATCCCTTCCTGATGTTCTGCACCTCTCAGTCTCCCACATGTGCCCGTAACTCAAGTTTCCCCTAGATTTTTTATCAGGTCAGAACCTTATTATACGTAAAGCCTGATGCTCTTGAAAGTAAGAGACGTGCTCTGTATTTCAAACGTTCCCTTATCCCTGTTGCAAAGGCCACAAAGAACTGAAACGTCTTCCAGTAAAGCTTCTGACATTCACACCGAATCTTTTCAGTGGTGCTTACAAGTCTCTAGTAGTAACGATACCATGCAATTCAATACTTTTCTCAAACTGAAAAACTTTTGAGATTGCTCTGCCAGGGATAACTGCAAACTTGACACTGACTGTAACGCCAGAGGGAAATCGCTCTCACAGGCACCTGAGAACTGCTCATGAATGTCTTATTTCTCAGTCTTTTAGACTATAGATCCCTGCATCCTGCCACTTTGTAAGCAAGCACTCCTCCACAGGAGTGAGCTGATCACGCACATCTCTAGATGGTGTACCTGTAAGGACATCCCACCTTTTCTGTTCCTGCACAGCATCAAGAGCAATTGATGGCAGACTACTAAAACCCAGTTATTTCACAAGAGACTTCAGAAAGAAGTAGCTAAGTGGAGGCAGACCTGGTACATGAAGTGCATGCAGATAGAGATGAGGGAGCTATGTTAAAGCCACACATGGACAGAAACAAGAGAAAATGAGAAATACTTGGTATGTTTTCTGCATCAATTTTCCCCTTACAATGAAGATACCAGACTGTCCTGAGAAAATCTACTTAGGAGACCCTGAGTATGCGGGAACTCTCACTAAGCACAAATCATGTGAGCTTCATATCTAACCTTACACCCTAAAAACTAGAGAGGAGGAGAGAAAGGCATGGAAGGAGCTTTGTCAGTCTTTGTTCCCTAACTGAAGTAACAGTTCCTTGTGGACCACTGTGACCTTCCAGACATCAGAGAAAGCCCAAGCAGAGGTCCATGATCCTAGAATGTGATAGCAAAAGCAGACTCACAAGGAGCTCTCTATTGCCTGCACGTAGCACACACGCTGCCCTGAAGTTGCTAAAACATCACATCTCTCGTTCCTTAGTCCTACAGCTACACCAAGAGACCCAGAGCTGACAGTGACTGGAGTCAAGTGCAGCACACCGGGCACTGCAGGGAGCTTTCATGTTCATCTACTCTCTTTACCCAGTGCCTCAATTGCTACTTTTCACAATACTGAAGCTTGTAATTTCTTCAGCCGAACTCCCTGGAATTGAAACCGGAGAGATTCATAGGCATATATCCCTACTACATATTGAGCTCATCACACTCGTAACCCCTGCCTGCACTATGTGCTACTAGGCAAATTAAACACCAACTCTTAACCTTTAGCATGGTTTAAAATCTGGCCATCAAAACAGGATTACAAAAAAGCAGGACAGCCTTCCTCTCCTGCCCCTCTCCTCTTGCCCTGAGGTTTCCGTGCACCCCACCATCTCCTACCCGAGATACCTACAGACTACCTTGGTTTCAATAAGCTATTATTGCACATGAAAAAAACACATTATCTTATGGAAACTTTACCACACCAACGTAACTTGGAGCAGAAGACAAAGAGCTGGAAGGGGCACCCCAGGATAAGCACTAGCGAACAGACAACCCTAATGCCGTAACACATGCAAAACACCCAGCCCTATCCCCTTTCTAAGCTGATATAAAACTTAAATCCACCCACCCATTCACCCCCAAAACTCCTGAATGGTTTACTCTACTTGCTTACCTAGCCCTCGAAGCTTCCTCCCACACAAGCTGTCTACTGTGATCGATAAAAGCCATTTACTCCTTTTCCTCCCTCAAGATATGTATCTTAACACATTCAAAATCTCAACTACTGACAGGCTGCTTTTATTTCCACCTGGAGCTCTCTGTTACTTCACCAAGCGCTGTACAGCTTCTACAACAGTATTAGCATGGAAGCTAAAAGCCCACCCTTATGCACAAGAACAAGAAAGCAGATTTTTTTTTCCCCCTTTATCAGCCACGTTTCCTTCCTCTCACTTGGGCATTTTCATCTTTGGTCTTCTGCTTGGCACATGCCCAACACTGGGAAAATTAAAAACCAAAGCTCTGTACTACAGAAACCTGTTTCTGAAGGGATCCTTAAGATTCTTTATTAGAAAGCTCACCCAATATAGCGATGAAAGGGCTTAACTAGTGTCTGTGAAAGCCTGGGACTTAACCAGATATTCTTGTGGATGTGCATGTGTGCATGCAATTTGATGCTCAGCTTGGCTGGCAATAGCAAATAAAAATCACAGCATTCCTGCTTCCTTGGCAAGCAGCCACAATTAAGACTACAAACTGTGAAATTTACTGAAGCAGAAAACGTGCAAGAGTCCCTAGTCCTGCAGAACCTAAACATATTCCCTCAAGAGAGTCTGGCGACAATTCGGTTACGCTGTTCTTCAGGAGTCACCAACAGTTGCAGCGTAGGCACTGCACACTTAGTATATCCTTTCAGCAGAACAGCAAAGCATTTAAGGTATATACTATACGATTAGCTTGTATGACCCCTATAGTTAAAACTCTACATTTACAGATAGTTATTTAGTCATGTTAGTGCCCCGTAAAAGGCTCCTGCCGCAAAGTTTCAGTGAAAAGGATTTAATCTGCTCTCCAACATGCAATTGTAAACCCTGGACTGCTTCCATCACTGCGCTCTTTGCCCGATGACAACTATTGACCATGTGCTTTCTGCTTCGCCCTCTCATAAATTACCGAGAAAAAACACATACAGAGTTCCAGGGCAGCTCAAAGGAAAAGAGTAATATATTTGACAAGAAAGGAAGAAAAATTTTGGAGCATAATGGAGGTTCTTATCAATTTTCTTCTGGTCAGTAAGGTAAAAGCCAGAAAAGAAAAGAAAGAAAAAAAAATCATTCTCTTGAGATTCTGAGCAAAGGACAAAGCGTAACACTGTAGGGACTACGAACACAAAATTTGGCACAGAAAGTGGAAAATAAAACTTACTTCTAATTTTATCAGCAAGTTTTTCTTTCTCCTAAGTTCAAAGCAAAAATGAACGAATGAAGAAACCTCATGCTTTTCAAAAACTTTCTACAATGACACTTTTACATATGGGAACACGAGTTAGAAGTGAAAGAAAGCTTGGGTTTCAGGAGAGATTCTGAAGATGGCACAGTGGAAGATCACAGAGCTCATAAAATGCAGAGAAATGGCAATAGACTTGTTAAAGGAGAAAAACATTTGGAAAGGTCCCAAAAACGATAAAAGAGGTGACACACTGATGGGTTGAAATCACTGACTGGTGAGGGCTAAATAAAAGCAAAAGCTAAGTTGGAATGAACAAGAGACAACTTGATTCTCGAGAGGTAAGAGAAAACTCAGGAAAATGAGCTCAAGCAAATTTAAGAGTTAATCCAGGACTGAATATCTAAACAAAAAGAAGAGGAAAAGGTGGAATCCGACAGGTTGGCTGACATGACGTCATGAAATTTGAAGTCAGAAACAAGTAGGAAAACAGTACAAGAGGAGAAAAGCAGGAGCTTAGGCAAAATAGATCTGATACCTCATAGAATGGGTCAAGTGAGAAACTTCTATCAGAAATTAGGTCAAAGAGTTGACATCCACCGCACAGACTTGTAAAAACACAGCTCATCAACCAAGTACACTGCTGAGAACAGCGTGTTCAGTTTTGTAGCATACAGCCTTTTGCCTGAGGTGAAACAAGAAAAATCACGGACTAAGATTCTGTGGTAGAGTTCATTAGGAATACAAACCATTAGCATTATTTAGGAAGTTAAGAAGTATGCAGAAATATACAACATAGCGGCCTAGAAACCACAACCCCAGAAAGTCCTACACGTAACACAGGACTGATGGCACATCCAAGAAGTTGAAAAAGGTGTTTATGAAAGGAAATAGAGGTATTTGACACAAATTATGTCTGTGAACTAATAGGAAGTCTTAACAATAGGATTATGGAGTAAATCAAGGACATTAATCATTAATACTGGATGACAAGGCTAACTGCAGTCATCATACTGGGTTTTTCATTAAGAAATACCTCTATCCCTCTTTCAACATAAAGTCACCAGTCATTTACCATTTCCAGGGTCCAGAAAGGAACTTGTCTTGCACAGGGGCATTATTTTTCAACCTATTCTATCAGTGAGCATTGAAAACCCACAGTTACATCAAGACCAATCATTCGTAACACACCCAACAGCCTGGGCTGTGTTTGGAAACCGAACTGGGGTGGCTCTCCAGCAAAAAGGAATGATGAATCTAAGAGAAAGGGCCTGGCAAAGAAGCACTTGACCCAGCAAAGCACAGGCTCTGGCCAGACTTTCTTACTTAGAGTATGAAGTATGTGAGTCTTGGCTCACACATCACACCCCACTGGGTTAAGAGCTCTATAAACCTGGAACAAAGGAAGCATTGCCGTGTAAGTATTACCATGTTCCCTGCATTACCTCTTGCTGGAGTAAAGCCACCTGACAAATGGGGCAGAGCTCATCCGGGTGCTTAAAACCCTCACGTAAGCTATACAGTTTGCTGCAGGATGTATCGTAGCAGTACTACGCCACACATACATCCACCACCCATGTTCGTTCAGAAGGGACACAAAAAATTTAAAAATAAATAATCAATACGTATTTTCATGGCAGAACTCACTCACAGAAATGGGACCTGGAAATAGTCAGGAAGCTGCAGTCTTGATTGGCCTTGATGGTGAAAAGCAGTGGTTCCCCAGTCAGGACAGTGAGCTGACCCGAGTTCTCCTGGATGGGTAATGAGAAGACAGCTGTCCTCCTCCGAGCCTATCTTCTGTTGGTACATGTGAAACATCGCTGAGACCACAAAGCAAACGTTAACATTCTGGAGTAAATGGACAAAGAGCTCAATAAAATCCCGTAAGATTTTAAAAGCAGTTATCACAGTGACAGTACTATCATGACCATCTCTTTTCCCAGAAGCTCCCTACGGTTTTTGAACAATTCCGTGATAAAAGACGACACAGTAGTGAATTATTAAAAGCAGGTTATGAGTATTTGAAACTAAGGAGCCACAATATTGAAAAACATGTTTCTCTCTGTATGGTTATGAAAAATCAAGGCTGCATCTGTAAGATCTCAAGAAATAACAGAATTGCAAATAGAGATGATGGGGTAATGACAGCAGCATGATGAGGGACTCTGCAGTTCAGCAGAGCAGAATACAGCACCACTGTAATTGGAGCTGCCCCTCATCTGCTTTGCAGAAGCTTGCCTATTTACATAGTATTATTACACCTGAATCTCATTATATCCTAAATACACTGTGTACTTGCTGTGAACAAGTAACACTGGATTTGTATTTTATGGGGGGAAAAAATACTGTACTGCAACTGAGTGACATCATTGAAAGCCTGCAGTGCAGGGCAGGAAAAAAGGCCACCTGGTCTCCACACCTCCTCAGGAAGGGTGGAGGTGCGATACTCCATACCTTCTCATGAAGGTACATGAGAGCTGAAAACAGACAGGTCCCACATTTCCGCTGGCTACACTGCTACTCCACGTGCCAAGAAAGGCTCAGAGCTGGCATTGTTTCACCCTGAGAAGAGAAGGCTTGGGAGGGGTCAGGGGAGATTTTTTACCTATCATCCATGTGTATAAATACCTTATGGTGGGGGGCAAAAACTGAGCCAGACTTATGTTCTCTCTACTCTCGGATGACACTCACTCACATCTCCTTGCCTCGATAGCACAGTCCCAGCAGTTAACCTGATGCAGCGTCACTTTGCCATTCAACAATGAAGGATCCTGGAGAAGAAAGGGGCAGGGGGTGCAACTTACTTCTCCGTGCACATGTAAAGATCCAGGAATGTGAGGAAGCATCCAAACTGCCAGAAGAAAATAAGGTTTAATTTGTTTCAATTGATCAGACTTGGATTCTTCAGAATTTTGTAGTTACCGGTTTTAATCCCAGACTCCCAGGGTCTCTAACAAAGAGACCTGTTACCAGCTGGCATAAAAATCATGAAACATGAAAGTTATTTTCAAAGGAAGGTGAAGCTAGAGGAGACCGTCTACATCATGGAGCAACTGGACAAGACTATCTAACACTTGCTTTATCGGACCCCTTTCCTGGTCACACAGCTCAGCTGTGCTGTGCAAACATACCTGTGCGTACATACGTTTTCATACGCACAGTAGACCGAAAGCTTCCCCAAAGTAACGAATTCTTGTGTGCGTTCACACATGCATTGCACAGGAGAGTGGGCATTTTCCTCCTGACTGAAGAGACATGGGAGACAGGGTCTTTCCAAAAGCCTGCCCTCGGTTTGGGCTTGCATTGGCCACCAAAACCCTTGCATTGGCAACGGAGCTGATCAGAAGATTCCTCTCCAGCTCCAAAGCTGGTCACCACAACAACCCTGAGTACGTAACACAGGCAACCAACAGGCACGGGAAGAATTTTCTTTCCATCTCAAGGAACTGCCCATATAATTTGGTGTCCCGTGTGCAGCCAGTGTCAAACCCTAATGCTTCAGGCCACCTCTGCTTCAACAAAACTTTCACCCGAACCAGAAAATCTTCAGAAGCGCAACACTTTATTATCAAAACCTAGGCTCAATTACGTGATTCTTGCGTTAGGCCGAAGAGTGACAGCGTGTCCAGTCCTGGCATCTTGCAGCTTAACCTCTGCAAGGCAAAGCTGAACACTACTGTGTCCAGTGCTTTGCCACAGAGGTAGAACCACTAAAAGCAACGAGCGCTGCATGCGCAGTAAGATGCAGTTCAGCGCAGGCAGCATAGCAGAATCTGCCCATAGTCATTAACCTTGTTGCAGCAGGACAACAATACAGCAGAGATGTAAACATTTTACCATTCTAATTGTTAGGCCAGATTTTTCCTCTTTTCATTTTTGGTTGAAAAAAACTAGAGCAAGTGAAACCATCAGGAATTATTCTTTACACCTACAGCTGATAAAAAGGACGGATTTTCATCAAAAGTTAGTTCTACTGAAAACTGTCTGTTTCATGGGAACATCTTAGCCACTGAGAAATTTGTTCTTGATTCCAAAAGGAAAGTGCTGTCATCAGTAGCTTCAGTGATCTTGGAATTTTTGCTCATGATCCAAAAGGTCTATAAAGGAAGACTTCGGTTGCATGTTGGATGCAAACTTTTCTCACATGCAGCATCTGACGCCAGTCCTATCAAGGGCAGAAGACTGAACAGAACAGATCGCTCCACCTGTAACAAGAATTTCTTCCAAGATTATCTGTAGCTTTTCATGTGGATATAAATGCCTGAAAAAAACTGAACACTAACCTAACAAGACAGTTACATCTCCTGAAGACTAACAAGACAGCACTGCAGCCCTTCGTCAAATCAGCAACAACGTGTAACATCTATCTCGAGCCTCACTGCTGGTAAATAAAAGATCACGACCAAGATTTTTCAAGTTGCAAGGGGAGTGATTTGCAAGTCAGCAAAGAATGTTAGAAGATTTTACTTTGGGGTTTTTAAGTTCCAGCAAGTATCATTTGGTGAGAGCTCTTAAAGCAGGGGAAGAGGCTGCAGCAGCTGCACCCAGGCCTCTGGCAGCATCAACAGACTTGAGCTACTGCAATATATGCTATTAATAGCACTTAGGTATCTGTGACCAACGTGGACCATTTAGTACCATTTTCCCAAATTGTCTCATTAGCTGCATGAAGAGATACACCTCCATAATGAAATGCAGCTGGAATTGTTAAGAATGATGAAAACAAACATTTTCATTCCTTCTTACAACACAAAGCTGATAAACGGGCTGAGCTCAGTAATGACAATTGTGAGGGCATCAACCATTTAACTTGGAATGGGCATGGCAGAGTCACTCAGCTGTCAGATGCACTCATAGACATTAGCCCAATGCAGAGATTCAGTTCCAAAAACCAAACGAGGCACTCGGACGCTATGGCAACAGGATTACTAGATTCAGCAATCACCTGAATGCCTTTACGCCTTTACAGAGCTTCTTCACACAGCATCTGAGAGCATGAAATTACAAAGTGGCAGAAATTACACGTTTAATTCTCACATGGATAAATCTGTACCCAGTGAGAAAACATTCATGCAGAGCATTTCAGTATGATCTTTCCACACGGCAGAATAATTCAGATTTATTTCAGTCCTGCTAGTAACTTCAGCAGACTAGAGAATAGAACATTCAGCTAGTCTACAGTATACTAGGGAGAAAAGGTACTTTTTATTGCCTGGCAGAATGAGACAAAAAGCAAAACCAAAGCCATTTCTTCCTGCAGTAACTTACACCAAGGTTGAAAGGTCTATCTTTGCCACTTCGATGACGGCATCAACACGTTAGCTATTAACAGGAATCTTGCACGGCACTATAATGGAAAACTGCTGAAGACGTTTCCGTCACCATCATAGTCTTCTTCGGTATTGACTGCAAAGAACAGATACACAACAGCATCGATTTAAATGTTATAATTGGCATCTACTCAGCAAAAACTTGCTGCATCATCCATGTTCTCTATCCACCACAACTGGTGGCCTGCAAAAAACCCCTACGTTTCCAAAAAGCAACAGCTTGCTGACTTCATTGTCCTTGTCTTTTTCTACAAAGCTTGACTCTCGAGTCAAACAAAATTACTCATCGCAGCTTGCTAAAGGGAAGAGTATGAGACTTTCCAGAAACTGGGCAGCTGCCAGCTTAACAGAGCCAAAACTTGATCAACACTGTATACAAAGATGGAAGAAAACATAAAACGTCCGCCAAGGTCACACTGAGCCACAATTTCTCTTCAGATTTTGGTTTGCAGTTTTGTAGTAGATAAACCACACGCTCATACGTGTTGAACAGGCCTGGACCCTCTACTGACCCCTAGAATACTTCTCCCAGTTGCAGTGATCTATCCAAGATTACCAAGGGTGGCCTTGAATGGTATCTGCCAGCCCCCTCAGCACTCCTAGGTGCATCCCACCATGGCCCGTGGACTTACCTATGGCCAATTTTCTTTAAGTGTTCCTTCACCTGATCCTCTTCTACCATGGGTACATCATCCTTTGAACTGTTCTAAGCGGAAGTAAATCAGTATCATTAACAAATATCAGGACTGCTGAAACGTACTGATGTACCTGCACAGTAGGGCACATACACCAGTGTGAAGTGATGCACTTCTTCCAACTTTTGAAATTTAAGCTTCCCCACCCCCCAATTCCCCAAGATCACTGCAGACCACATTTTATGGGCTGGTTATAGCAAGTACCTCACTCCCCAGCTTCTGCCGTTATTAAATTAGGTTGTACCATTTGCTTTACAAACTTCTGAAAGAACGAAAACCTCTCTGTGCCCAGTCAGAGACAGGCTGTATGGGAAGAACAGATAAAGCGTACCCCAAACTTACACGAGTGAACAGCTCAGTAGTCAGACCAAGGTAGTTGTGCAAACCGAGGAAATGTCACTCTCTGCAGCCTTACCATGATGATCTAGAAATGGAAAATCAAGAAGCAACAGGAATAGATTGAGCTTCTCCCACACTCGTTCTTGCATTTAGATCCAGTTACGTACCAGACTACCGGAAAGCAACTTTCTAAGACCCAAGACTATACCTAAGCTCAAACTCCCTCCTTTTCAGCAACTGATAAATTGACCCAAAGACTTCACAATCGTTTGATGGCACAAGAATCCAAAGCCTTACTCCCAAACACCAAATAATGCTTTTTGCTTTCTGTAAACGTTAATAATAAACATGCTTTGAAATAAAGGCATTTGCTTCCATTTTTTCTTCCGCATTAAAAAAATTATTCCAGCTTTCTCCATGCAGAGCCTGGGCTACTGCTATTAAGAACTCTACCATAAGACATCTGCCACCTGACCTTCCTCTACCCTTGCAGCTTAATCCCACTCTTAAGCTGTCCTCTTCCGTAGCTGCTCTCACAGCAAATTAAATTGGCATCGTGATCTGTTCTCAACTGCTAGTATTAGGTTCACTTGTCACTCAAATTACCCAGATACCAGAACAACCTGCAACAACAGAAACATTCAGAAGCACTAGTAAAGCAAAACAACAGACGAGAATGACTCATCAGGTCACATACGCTCATTTGACTGTTGTACCTATGGGACAATGCACCAGCTGGCAAATTCTCCCAGCTGAAATCATTAATACACTGGTCCATGCACTAGCTCTAGAATTATCCATTCTCCTGCAAGGCAAAGGAAGGTGAACTTTAATACAAAGCACACCTCTATTTCCTCAGATGCTGACAAGTGCTTCTGAAGAAGAGATACACATCAACCTGGATTTTGTGAATTTTACAACACATCACCCCTCAACAGTTTCTGAGGCTCTATCAGTCCTTGTTCAGACTATGTGACAGTCTTTTCCACACTCTAAGCCCTTTTGAAGCCTTGGTAGTGCATAACCATGATGCAGAGCCCATGCCAGCACATTCTACTGCACCTGGACCATCGAGCTTACAGTGCAGGGCAGGCTAATTCGAGAGGTTGTCACATGCAGAAACAGATCCAACACCTGTCTATACATACATGCAAATTATTTCTTCCTATATATGATTAATGCCAAGATTATCAAGTCTAGGGCTCCAAGAGCCAGAAGAATAGCAGAACCACTCCAATCTTGGAAAAAAACTGTAGTCAACAGTTCCGTATCTGCAGAAGAACAACGAGCTTGCTGAACTTCAAAATGCCGCCTTCTAACTTTGAAACTAGAGTGGTGTCATGTTGGTGTGTCGTCGTCCCCCCCTCCCCCGCAATTCTACTCAACAACAAAGTTTACCTGTACCACTTGTTAAAGTTTCAGGGATTTCTGGAAGACATCTTGAAAGTCACTTGGTGGAAATCGCAATATGGTGGACAGAATGCCTAGCCAGGCTGAGACCCTTTCAGAACAACCAGCATGACCCTAACAAAGGGTCAGAGGCACGAGGTTAATCCACCAGTTACCTCATTCTTCCCAATTGCTTCCCAAATTTCTACTCTGATGTTGTGTATGGGTGACAGACATCATCTGACCACAAAAGGCCTTGAACTTATGCTCCATGACCTACAGGCAGTGTCATGAAGACAGTTATGGCCAGGTGAATTCACCCCAGCCATTTCACCAACTTTGAACAGAGGTACAGAAGTCAGACCTCTAAGAAGGTGTATCAAGTTACGGGCAACTGGCCAGTCTGACAACTCCGTTCCAGTTTCATTACAGACAAAGCCACGCTTCAGAAGTATTTCAACTTCCAGCTATTCAAAACTGCAGAGAAAAGAGGTTTTGTTAGGTTTATGATCTCTACTGGCAACCAACCTGCTTACTCCACTAACAATCATGCACTCACATCATCAGCAAAAAATCAAGGAAACTGCATACCTCTTACACACATAATGGAGTAAGAGAAAAAAAAACAGCCAGACTTAGGATGTTTTAAGATGTAACTATCCTCGTATATATTCATATGAATATTGCAAGTGACAAAACCGAACAGCTGGTCTTTACTTGAAAAACTGGGCCTGGACCATCCCAAGTTGCTCCAGAAACACATGCAAAATTAACAAACCAACGAAAGAAACTATAAATGGGTGAAACACAAGAGGATTTTTTTACACGAGGTGGCAAGCCTCTCAGTTAGGATTTTCACCCCTGAATCAGGCATAGATTTTAAAGCAAATCTACTGCCAAACACTTGGATAACCAGACAACACCCCTTCTACCCCATTACTAACAGAAGCATCTCCAACTCATGAATCCATTTACCCATACCTGAAATACTGATTCATCCACCATTTCCAACATACAAGGACTCCTTTTACAGTATGGACCAGGAGCTAAAAAAAAAAGGACTTTCTACTGTTAACAGTCACCTTAGGGCTCCTGAACCTTTCATTCCTCCTGAGTACCAGAACACACCTTTTTCCACACACTAAACAGAGATGCCAACTACTCACTACAAATGAAAAAAACGGTCTTCATCAGAGAACTAAACACAATGCCTGCGAAAATTTCTGCCTAAAGAACACACCAAAACCTAACAAGACCGCATTCTGTACAACTCTAACCACTGCCATCTCCCAATTGCTCAAGATGACAACTCAAATTTGCCGGTTCCCAGGCCAGCATTGAGGCAAAATGACACCAGGGTTCCTGTAACTCTCAAAATTCAACTTTCATTTCCTCAACAGCAATTCCCATTCACCAGAACTGGCATACTCACAAAAAGGAGTGGCATGAAACTAGGTCAGTAGACTACATAAAATGTGCTAACCATGTCATTAAACGTAACAGCCTTGGCGATTTAGGGATCACCTCAGCAAGATGGTGAGGAGAGCCCTCCCGTTGAGTCACGAGGTTCAGAGCGGACCCCCTTGCTTTCTAGACTCCTTCTCACAGAGGAGCCTAGGGGCGGCTAGATCCACTCCTAGTCCCAGACTTGGGCAACGGTTCATGTCTAAAGGGATGAGATATAGGGATCATGGAAAGAAAAAACGACACCAAGAGACAAGAAAGAAAGCAGAGATTTCACCTGTCCTCCGTGCAGCGCTGGCCCAGTCCGCCCAGGACGCCTGCCAGCCGAGGGCGCCAGCCGCTCAGCCGACGGGTCCCGTCAGCCGACGCCGCCAGTCAGTCGCCCAGCCAGTCAGTCACTCAGTCAGTCACGAAGGCGAGGGCGCCAGCGCCGCTGGGCGAACGCACGTGCAGCGCCCCTCCGTGTCCTTTTATCGTCTCCTCGCCCCGCCCTCGGGCGGGCACTCGGGCCGTTCGGCTAATCAGGCGCCACGCGCGGTCCGTGCTTCCAGAGCCTTCGGGAGATGGGTCGTCGGGCTTGGGGGTCGGCCCGGGGAGTAGCTTCCCCCTCCCTGCAGGTGGGACCGGTCTTTGCCCTTGGGCCATATATGGCGAGCTGCCCCGCTCAGCCTATCAGAACAGGGGACTGCGTGCCCTCCGGCCCGCGCGCCGAGCCCGTTGCTGCCCGCCCGCCGCCTCCCCTGCCTGCGGTTCGTTGCTAGGCAGGGTTCGTTGTTGGGCAGAGCGCGCCATTAAGGCGAACTTGCCCCACCGCAATGTTTGAGGCGTTAACCCCTTCGGTCTCTGACAGCCGCTCCGGAAAATAAAGCTCCAGCTCCGTAGTCACAGGGAAGCGGATTCCAAAGTTAAATTGCATTAATTGGGACCGATTTCTTAGTTACACCAACTTCTGCTGGCCCTTCTAGAAAATCTGAGGATGACATTAACGGCTTTGATCTTCACGTTCGTGAGGGATTTGAAATTTTGGACATCGCTCTGACCTACAGTGTAAAGCTACCAGGCGCCCTCACTTTTCCCCAGCTTCTTTTCATTAAAGAAATTATCAAGTGACATTTCTGTGCTTTTGCCGCACCCAAAAATAAATGCAGCATTGCTCTTTTACAGGCCAGTTAAAACCTGGCTCTAGGCAAAGGAGGAGTTTGGAATTCATAGAATCCTAGAATGGTTTGGGTTGGAAGGGACCTTAAAGATCATCTCCATGGGCAGGGACACCTTCCACCAGACCAGGTTGCTCCAAGCCCCATCCAGCCTGGCCTTGAACACTGCCAGGGATGGGGCAGCCACAGCCTCTCTGGGCGACCTGTTCCGGGGCCTCACCGCGCTCACGGCGAAGAACTTCTTCCTTGTATCTAATCTAAATCTACCCTCCTTCAGTTTAAAGCCACTAGCCCTTGTCCTGTCGCTACACGCCCTTGTAAAAAGCCCCCCTTCAGCTTCCCTGTAGGCCCCGTTAGGTACTGGGGGGCTGCTACAAGGTCCCCCCGGAGCCTTCTCTTCTCCAGGCTGAACAACCCCAACTCTCTCAGCCTGTCCTCACAGGAGAGGTGCTCCTGCTCCCTGATCGTCTTTGTGGCCCTCCTCTGGACTGGCTCCAACAGCTCCATGTCCTTCTTATGGTGGGGGCCCCAGAGCTGGACGCAGTACTGCGCGCAGT
>JANXJH010000043.1:9223943-9236545 GCA_027564575.1 Spilornis abbotti | reverse complement strand
GAATTTAGGCCACTAATCTAAATCCTTTCTTTTTCTGTGTTTTTTTGGTTTTGGGTTTTTTTTTTCCTAAAAACACACTCAACTATTTTCTTAACGTTTCTAAAAAATTAGAAGTCATTTATTCTTTCCTCATGCTCAGAAGAATTTCCAGTCAACTGCTTAAAGATTCTGACCATGCACTGGTAAAATTTAAGACTTGCCACAAACTGCCAAATATGTAGATCACTCGAACACCCGCCAAAACCAAAATCCAAACTTATCCTTCCATTCAACATTACCTAACATTTTTAAGCATGTATAGGACTTCCGATGGCAAATGGGAATGCTTTACATCAAATTCAGTCAGATCTGGCTCTAGCAAAGGAGGAGGCGGTTCTTTCAGCTGCAGAGTTGGACGTTCCCTATTAATACACAGAATCCTACAAAGAAAAACACAAGTCAGAAAGTTCAGGAAGTCTCCTCATTTGTCTTAAGTATGGGCTGAACACTGACACCATAGGCTGACTGCAATACTAAATGCGCACCGTGCCAAGTTACCCATTATCAATTTGATAAAACAGTAGCATTCCACCCTCCTGCCTTTCTTCAGCCAAACTAGAGACAGTGCTGTTGTGTGCACAAACCACTCCATTTCAACAAACCTCCCAGCAAAATGCTAGGCTGACGCACAGCTGACAGGACTTTGAAAAAACAGCAGCTACGGAAAAGTGCTGTATGCTAGGGACAGGCTCCACACGGCAAACAAAAAAACCACAAAACCAGCCTCTCGGGCATGAATTTTCCCTTTCCCAAAAGCCCAAGTACCTTTTAGCCAAAGACAAAACTTTTGCCCGCTTCCGCATCCTTTGGCGAGGCACAGTGTTCCCAACCAGAGAGTCTGGAAGAGTTGTAACCTAGGAGGAAATAATGAAAACAAAAACATTTACTAAAACCCAAAACAGGCCAAAAAAACAACCCACTAGTTCCAACCTTGCAAAGGCTCCAACTCATCTACCAAGTCATTAGGGCATGAGCAGAGTGAAGCACTCGTGTAAGACCTTGGAGGACTGGAACAACACCCGTTTCAGGATCACTTTCTTCCTAGAAAGCAAGTGGAGTACACTTTGATTTTAATAAGCAACGACTACAGTGGTAATGGATGGTAGAAGGAACAAAAAAAACCCCTTAGCTATACAGTTCTCACTCAGGAACATTCAACATCAGGCAGACGAGCAACATTTAAAGCTCCAGTGGTCCTACGGCGGTCTGTGCTGCTGACAAACTAGGGCCTGCTTCATTCTTGAGCTGGTGACAAACAGCACCACTGACATGCAGCAAAGCTTTTACTCGTTTTTAATAGTTACTAAGTGCCACCTTCGGGAGAAATGCAACAACTGCAAGACCGACAAAACACCTCATTAGTTACTTTCAAAACATTACTAGTTCTCCATTTGGTTCTCAAAGAGTAAAATCCTAGGAAGAAGCTTCTCTCACAAAAGAAATCTTTAATTAGTTTGGAGGCTCTTTTTTTCTTTAAAGTAAAATCTTGGTATTTTATCAAAAATGCGTGAAGTACAATCAACAGCAGTTAGCTTGTAATATTCTATGGCTTATTGAGGAATAAAAGCAAAAAAAGCAAGGTCTAAAACCCCAAACCGAAAACTACCCGACATGGTTTTACCACCTGGAATTCTAAGCTTTCTTTACTTACGTGTGTTACACATAAACAGCTGAATATTAAAATCACAAAGTTGCTGGCAACACACACAATTTCCTTTCATTGAGGGCTGTTTCTACATCAAGGCTGATCTGCAATGCAAAAGCAAGGTTCCGGGAGTAATCTCCTCCCTCCACAATGACACAGAGCTCCAAAACCAGCACAGTGTCCAGTTAAGTCCAAGTATTTGAATTCCCCTCAGCGAAGTTCAGCAGTGCGCGAGACAGAAGGCTGCAGCAGTTCACAAGAGAAAGCGTTCCTCGACAAGCAGTTACTTACCTGTGCCTTATTTTTCTATAGGTGTTGGTGTTCGGTGCCCTGGCAATGTGAGCGCACACCTGGACTCGAGCAGGTTACCCCGCAGGGCAAAGCGAGGACCCCCCCAGCCACGCTCTGCCTTTGGTCCCCAAAGGGGCCGGTCCCATTCCTGCCCCGCAGCTCCCCTGGGTTGGGGAGCCCACCGCACCCACACCCTGGCTCTGACTCTGCAGGACAGGGGGCAGGGACCCCTTCTCGCAGTCAGAATTAAATAGCCTTTTTCCTTCACTAACCGTTTGTATTTACCACCGTTCATTCAACAGATGACTACCCGCAAGCGATAAACGTTTGCTACTCTGAGAAGGGGTCAGAGTCCCCACCTGAGCAAGAGGCGGCTTTCCAAAGTCAGCCCTTATCAACAGCATCATATATACTAAAACTGCACACGGAGGTCCAAGAAGCTGCTATGTAAATTTTGGTATGGGAAGCGTTGAGTAAGGAAGTCACCTCGACCTCCAGGACCTATTGCACAAGCTTGTAATAAAACCAAATGCAAAATCTCTGCGCTGACATAGCCCCTCATGACACCTCTGAACAGATGAGTTCTTTTGACCATGGTGGTACTGTCAGTCAGAAGAAAAACAAGTCTCACGTTCCACATACACTAAGTAGCTTCAAGGGATGCATGTATTTTGAGGGGAAAGACAGGAAGATTAATCTTCTCAGTTAAATGAATTCCAGGCAATCAGTGCTGAACACCGAGCATACCTGCTAAGATTAACCTAATCCATTAAAGGAAATGTCTGTCTGCAGATTTCCTCAAGACTTCTTGTTGCAATTCCCCAAGAAAAGCTACTTGCAAAGATAAAAGTAAAAAACAAACAAACAAGGAAGAAAATATCAAACAGGCAGCCATAGCCTTGAAGGATTTAACCAACTGATGCAGAAACAGATTCCTGACTGATGGAAAATCCTTGAGGAGACCTTTCAGAATAATAGAACAGGAACAACATCAGGACAGGAACCTGAGGGCACAGGTGGTATTCCTTGTGACAATCCAAGGCAAAGAGGTCAACCTTGGGATAAACCCCTCTTGAACAGCCTCCTGTGAGACAGTTTGACAAGTCCCATTTGCAACTGAGTACAAGAAAACAAGGGCTCGTATGCTGAAGTGCTGAGTGCTCTTCACAGGTAGGCTGCAGAAAGGTAAATTCGAGTATCTGCTCCGCAGATAGACTCACGTGGGAAAGAAGGTGTCAGCTTTGAATGTAATGGCAGTCCTGGAAGTCATTATCTGAAAAGGACAATCCTGAATATAGGCACTGAATATCTGGAATATAATCCTAAACACTGAGACAGACAGATTACTGCACATATTTAAACACCCATCAACTCCATAGATGAGTTAGATATTCTCTGATTTATTACTACCCTCACTGTCTGCAAATTTTCTTGAAAGAGGTAAGGTTTGGCCAGAAAGAGAAGCTATTGCTGTTCCACCAGCAATTCAGGCAGAACTCCAGGAGCTCTGAAACGTCCCCAAAATTCCAGTGAAATGTTACAGGTTGAAGGCCCTGGGCCAGGCTAAGCAAGTGAAGTACTGCAAAGTTTACAACACCTCCCGAACTGGATTTTAACCTTTACTTCCCTCCCACCGTGCCAGATGCACTTACCTTTCTCATGATCTTCCACCCACAGAACATCACTTTGTCTCTCTTGCAAAATCTGTACTGAGGCACGTGTGGCTGAAGTTATTCTGAAACAGAGAAGCATCGCATCAGAATCCATCCGCGGCTCTGTGCTAAGGGAAGGAAAACTCAGCACAGGTTGTCAATTTTGCTACCTCTGTCACAGCTGTGGCTCCCGTCTACTAAGCAGCAAGCTCTTGTGGCCAGCATCTGGAATTTAAACCAACACAAGACGGCTCATTATCCAACTCTGGTTAGCCAAGCCAGACTAGGGAAGAGCTGGCTTGAGGCTCTACCTAATCACTGGAGGAGATACAAAGGCTCTCTGAACAGAGAGAAGGATCAGGTGAATTTAATCTCACAAAGGAAAACTCTAATTCACCCATTTCTCATTAACAGTGAAATCGCAGCAGGGTTGAAGTTATTTGCATGCCAACTGATACTAAGGCTGTCATACACTAGAGAAATAAAAACCTCCAGCGTCCTGCATGTGACAGTTCCGAATTCTATGTTCAGACCTGGGGAAGTGAATCAACACAAGTTCTTCATCCTTTTAAAGCTGTTTCCCTGCAAGAACCACTACCTTCACAGAAAGCAATTATTACAAATCGGCATAGAATTTACCACGTTATTATAAAAATACTGAAGACAGCTGAGAAAACCGTTTTTAAAACATATGTAGCTATGATTGTTTCACTCTTCTCTAAATGACAAACCCAACAATTGCTGTCAGTAGTAATGCGACTGCAGCTCCAATTGCAATTGCGGTCAGCTGCGATAGGAATTTACAGGGGAAAGAAGTTAGTAACTCCTAAAGTTGAAAAGAATTATTTGTTAATTAATATTAATTATTAATTATTTTTGGAGGCCTGAAGAACACTTTCCTCAGTAAAAGCATTCTAGCATTGGCTGTGTCCTACAGGAAGAGTTCCCTGGTTTAGTGCCTTCTTCACAACAGGGTGGAGCATTCTAGGAGAAATGAGGTACTGCCTCTCCTGACAGTTTTTCAGCCGCCTCTCATTAGACATGATTTTCCACAGTCCAGTAAGGAGACAGGAGAAGAGAGTTTAACAGGCAGGAGGTTTAAGAGGCTCGTTATTCAAAATACCTAAAAAGGCTCAAGACAGACAAGACAGATCACACGGTGAGCGCCACTGAGCCATAAATACAACTCATGAGATTGCCAGACCAGGTTCTGGTTGTTAATAAATTGCAGATGTGTTCCTTCCATGAGCTTTCAGAGTCAAATGCTTACTCGGATTACTATCCACATGGACATCAAGTTCCTCCCTTCCCTATACAGGAGAAAAGTTATCCTCGTTTCACAAGCTGTGGATCTGCCCAAGGCCCAGAGAAACCCAGGAAGGCAACCATTTTATGCAGGATTGTATTTGTAATGTAAGCGCAAACAGCTTTTAACCACGTCAATACCTTCTGGTTCACATGGAGAGCTTACTCATGTTCTTCTAGATTAACCAGACTGCACAGCACTTCCTTTCTGAGGCAATAACCAATCCACCAGCAGGTCAGTAACTTCTGCTGACGGTAAAGCACCACCTGACATTCGGAAGAACCTCTTTGAGCCATCAAGATGAATACAAACCCGAACCCACGGTGTCAACAGGTAATGCCTTCACGCCAAAACAAACAGGCTTTCATCCCATGAAAAGAAGTTACAAGAGATTTACACATGAATAACGACGGTGCCTTTGCACAACCGATCAGGCCAACAGCGAGGATAGGTCTGGGAAAGCTGGCAGAGTTACCTCAAGTTGGAATAAAAGTCTCTGGCCGTTAACACCATCTAAATCTTTCTAGCAAGCTCACAGCTGGAGTTCCCCCGTTAACCCTGCGGTAGGAACGGCCAGCAGCAGAGCAGCGCAAGAGCATCTCTGTTCCACTGAACACTCACCCATGGTTCCGCAGCAGTCAGGGACTTTGAATCCACTCTGCATGCAGGCTGCTAACAGCCCCAAATCACAGGTTGGGTCCAAACTCCACCTTCAGTGTGGGTGTCTGCCAGTGGCTGCTTCATGCTCCTGGTGTCCCACAACAGCACGTGCTCGTCAGAGCTGGAGACATATCACAAATCAATACGCAGACAAGCAGCAAAGCTGATTCAGTGCAACAAGGACAGAAGAAAATTAGGAAAGATCGCATGCTCTTCACCGCACCGAATGTCTGAGGAGAACACACCTTGAGCAGCAGTAGCACGTTCAAAGTAACAGAGGAGGCTGGTCACACTAGTGAAGAGCAGCTAGAAGGGATTTACCTGCCAGCAGCCAGAAGATTCTCCCAATGGGGACTGCACTGAATGCTGCACACACCCACGGAATGGTCTGCAGAAGAGGAAGATACAGCAGAGGGAAGAGACAGCAATGTACGGTTTGAGACGGGATTCTTCCTTGAATTTCAAGGATTTGGGGTCCACATTACTGCATCAAGGTGGCTCGGGAAAGAAGAGTAAGGTAAACTCAAATCTCAGTCCAGCGAAACGCACCAGCAGAGTTCCATCTTCACAGTCCAACAGCCTTTCCAGGGCAAAACTCCTACTCACACACTCTCAGCACAAACATTTTCTAGTACTATTTGCACCATAAACTGCTGTTCAGAACCCATAAGCGTTTCAGCAAAACAACTCCATTCTCAGGAGACTTTACTCCCAACATTAATATTTCCATAGCAATAATCCCCAGTTTATTTTAAAGTTGCAGAAAAAAGAGATTACTTCAAATGAGTGAACAGTGGAGACCAAAATATTTTCTAAAAAGCCTTCCACGATAACATATCCAAATTTAACACACACAAAAATTCCCAAAATAAAAGCGTAAAGCAGGATCCTTCTTCTAGAAAGAAGCTACCACCTTCTTCATGTGTGGAACTGAGCACTTGGTTTATTACGTTGAAGGACATGGACAAGAAAGTTTCCACCTGAAGTTGTCCTGATGAAAAAAACCTAATAGATGTCTCCATTTCCCAAGGGAGGCAGAAGCAGGGCTCCACTGTCACTGCACGTCTCTGAATTCCATGGCTTGGGAAGGGACACGGTAGCACCCTGTGTTCATACACGATAGCTGTAGGGTCCAGCTGCAGACAGAGCTTGCTTCCCTCCTGCTGGTGCGGACAGGAATCTCTGGACTGCACCTGGTTTCCCAGCCCTTTAGCAGGCTGTGGTCTCCTCCTGCACAAAGACAAAACATTGTGACCCTGAGCACCATCCAAACGAGCAGCACAGGGCACCGAGGCAACGCAGTGAACACCGAGCTGATGCTTTTCAGCCCTAGGATCTCATAGCATTTAACGGACATACCAAGCATCATTTGAAGCTCGCAGTACTCGTCACCACAGAAGAGACGTGTGTTAACAATACCCTCACTTTGCTAAGCAAAAAAAAGATTAGAAGATAAAAAGAGTGGACTCTAGAAGCTCTCTGGCTCTCTTTCACACACCGCAAGAGATTACCATCTTTTTGCCAACAGCCAGCCAAAGTACAGTTTAAAAGGCACAGCTTCTCCTATTAATTAACTCCAACCACTTCCCACAATCAAGAAGCCTTTTACCCCTAGCAGGGGCCCCAACTCTTTCAAGAGGCGTGATGCAAGCAGCATACCCAACCCTGGAAGTAAAACCCCAAGGAACACACATCCCTAAACAAGGTGCACCACTCCCCCCCGTCCCCCCAAATGAGATTCCCAAGCCTTACAGACCTGAATACACAAAATCAGTGTCCCAGTAATTAAAAGCGGCAATCCAGGCCTCGAATTTGTGAGCTTCCCACTGGTTCACAACAGGCACAGAAGGAGCAGATTCATCTCTGCAGAAAAGATTCGGCTTCCCCTCTGAATCGCTGCTGATCACCCTCAAAGGATATCCACTACAGTGGAATACAGACAAAACAGTAGAAAGTACTGAAAGTTGTGTCCTAAGAAGTTGTTAGAGTAAAAAATAGCAGCCAAAGTATAGACAGAAAGTGTAACATAATGCTATATATGTTTGATTCAAATAAACATTGACAGAAACTGGTAGTACAGTGGAAGGAATGCACACGTTCATACAGTTCTTTTCAGCTTCAGCCCATCCCATCTCAAAATCATCTACACCAATGTAGATCCCATTCCCTGATCTCACAGGGGGAGCAAACCACTCGCGCTCATGCGAGGGAAAGAAAACCTGCCCTGGGTCTTTCTTTCTCCTAGATGCATAACGTGACTTCTCACATGCTTGATATTACATCAGTAAACAAATTCCACGTAAAGAGGGATTTTTCTTCCTCCAGGTCAGACCGATAGGACCTCCGAGTCTCTTCCCTGTTCCGGAGTACGAAGAAATGTTTTATTTCCCTGCTATCACAGACATCTGAAGTGCTGGCGGATCCTGACTTTTCCTGCTCTCTTCCTGTGGCACACTACAGCTGCAGCTTCTGGACACAACATACATGGAGCACTGGCAAAAGTTCTGCAGCGCACAGATTTTCTGACATTCCCTGACACAAACTAGGTACCTTCTGTTTGGTTACCTGCAATTGTAGGTACTGATTTGGTGGCTCAGGGCTTCTTTCCATTTCTACACTGTATGCTAGTTACTATACCATACTGAATCTCCCAAATTTCCAGGCAATAGATATGGGGTCACCCCCTTCCTACAGGGATGTGAAGGTTGCACATTCGGCTTCTAGAAGGGGTTATTTGTCTCTCAAGTGACAACAGCGACAGGCTTTAAAGGGACCTTTCATCATGGCAATGATCGTTTATCTTGAAGGGCAGAGACAAGGGGAAGAAGGAACGTAAGGAAGAAGAAAGTAGAACTGGGAATTCTGCTTATTCATTAAACAGCATGCCCAGAAACAGCTTTCATTAGCAAAAGCTACCAAATATTCGCCCTACAGCATTAAGCACACAACTGCCTGATCCCCTCCGTTTCCAGCCTCACACCAAAGGCACCGCTCTCTGTTTTGCGCTTAACAGAAAACATACACCCTACCTCTTTCAAGGTACAGCTAATTCATGTTATTTCTGGCAGCGATGCCACTCCTCAAATCAAATGTATGAGCATTTGAGAGAGGAAGGAGCCACTTCCAAACCAATTCTCTCCCGTTTCTCCCTAACCCACATTTAAACTTCCTACACGTGCTATTATTAGCAGTCCTTACTACTGCTAATATTAAGAAGAATATTAAGCAGAACCTCACACTTTCAGCTGTTCTAAGAGCAGAGTTGGAACCAGTGGATCCACCCGCATCCCATTCTGGTCTTTCCTTTGAGCAAAGGCAACAGAAGACACGTCCCTGGCTCACCTGCCACCAGTCACCATAGCACAACCTCACATCTGTTGCTGCTTTAGCCTCTGTTACAGTGGCCACGGTACGGGTTCTTCTTCCTTTGCCACCCTTGCTCTGGAAAGAGTAACTTCAGAGAAGATGCAGGGACACAGCTGGGACCAAGAAAGTCTTAAGCTACTTCACAAGAAGCCACCAAAGGTGCATTCATCAAAGTCCTCAACTTACGCCTGAAAGCTGTCACACCCCCAACCTCCAATATCAGCCTTTGTCTCCCATCCTCACATCCTCACCATTGCTCTCGTCCCGTGGACCAGTCTCAAGACAAGGCCAGACGCTGTGCTCCGAGATCGATCCTGAGGCGTGGCTCCAACATGCAGCTCTTCTTCTACTGGAAAGAAAAGGAGTGGGTTACGACTGGGAAGACCGCGGGTGTACAACACGACTCGTACTGCCTACTCCTACGGCAGGTGTTTCCCAGAGACCGATGAGCATATTAGGATCCCACGCTACAGAAGAGATGAACTGTCCCACAGCAACGTACAATTGCTTAGTACTAGCTGAAGGGCAAACATATGCATACACAGGATCCCCACCCTTCTGCTGCCCAGCTCCCACCAAGTCCCCCCTTAAACTTTGCTTCCTCTCAGCGAGCGATGAAGTGCAGAAAAAGCCATGACCTGACTGTTGAATTCCCTTATAGGCTGGCTTCTGCTTTCTTCGCTCTGTGGGAATCGTTCTATTGAATACACCCTCCTCTCACCAAAGGAAAGAAACCCCTCTCCAAAAGTCTTCCCTCTTTTTAACAACTTTGCACCTTCTGCTGTGTTTACCAGTTAGTCCACACTTATTCTCGAGTGACAGTTTCCAGGTTTGCTTCTGCTCCCCTCGTGCCTCTCGTCTCCCGCACTCTGCAGGTGGGTAGAGCCCAGCCAGCCTCTCTGGTGCCATGAGCAAATCTGCGGGATTTATGAGAAACATGATCGGAAGGCAAAAGAAGCAGCTTTTTAAACAAAAGCTAGGCATACCGAGGAAGCCATGGAAACCACGCGGCTTTCCTCCACGCCTCTGAGCACTGCAAATAAATCCAGAGGTGTATTAAGTCTGGGTTAAACACGGCTTCAACAGCAGCAGGTGCTGCGGCCACCCACCTCGCTGCCAGTCAGGCGGCAAAACTCCACGGCGCCTGCCCTGGAGCTCGCAATGCCAACCGCGGGACGTTCTGCCACGGGAACGCGGCAGATCGAGTTCAACAAGTCTTGAACGTCCATCTTCCTCGTCTTTAAGGAGGAGAGCCAAGTCATCACTTTTACTCCAGGATGCACAAGGAGAAGGTACTTGACCCCAAAATCTCACAAAGAAAATCTAAGGCTCCTCGAGTTCCCACAAACCTGCCTGGAGGGAATTACACACAGGGGAAATCTGTCACGTGCGATTAAATAAACCGAAGCGGTCCACAGTCGCTGACCGGCCGTTCCTAAACAACCCCACGAGCGTAACAGGGATTTCTGAGCGCAGCCTCTGCTCGCCGGAACAAACCAGAGACTCCTTCCCTCCCAGAAGCCAGGGACAGTTCGGCTGCCGAGCATTACCGCTGCTGCCACGCCAACGGCCAAAGCAGGACCCCAGAGGGGCAGACCACGCTGCCGTGAGCTCCGAGCCTCGATCCCAGCTCCAGCGCGACGCTCTCGTTTGAGAACGGCAGCGTCGATCCTCTGGCTTTCGGTCCGCGGGATGTAAGGCTGCTGCGGAGGCGACCGCTGGCGGCTGAGGTGGCCCGTGAAGGGCGGGCAAGACCCGCCGGGCCCGGCCGCTGCCCAGCCTGGAACAGGAGCCCGGCCGCTGCCCAGCCTGGAACAGGAGCCCGGCAGCCCCAGCCGGGCTTGCTGGCGCAAGCAGCTCGGGTGGTGCCGAGGTTCGTCCCTAACCGCCCTCGGACGAGGGCTCTTCCCTGACATTCTCCTCGCACGCACACGCCTCGTCCCGAGCAGGTAGGATCCATGCAGTCCACTACATGTGAGAAGGAAGAGGAAGCAGACAGGGAAAGCAAATGGGAATTTCAGAAAAAAAGCTATCAGACTGCCGTCTACACAAACTTATTTATATAGTATCTCAAGGCTCCAACCAGATATCGAAGCCCCATTGTGCATAAACCACATGCTTCATGCAAGAAGATAGTGTCCCCAAAAGGCAGTGAGACCTAAAACACTTACATGAAAAACAGATAAAAACTTAATGATGAAATCCATTCTTTTATCCAGGCCTACACTAATAAATGATCTTTCTAGTAAGAACAGGCTAATATCAATTAAGAATAGAATAAGAATAATATTCTCTTGCACACATATCGTGCCTCCATTTATTCTATTAGAATAACCTAAATTACTGTTACTAATGAATTCAAAGCTGAGCTCTAGTTTTCTGAGAGAGAATTTTATGTAAAGATTCAGCAGAAGCTGATGTCCTTATTCAGCAAAATACATGCTTAAATTGAAGAATGTGCTGAAATCTATACAGGTTTCACAGACACATAAATTTCACGTTAAACATCCTTAGACAGTTTTCTGAAATAAGGATTAAAACAAAATCTTTTTTTTTTTTTTTCTTTAATTACAGGACAGATAAAGTGCTCTTCAGAAAATAAAATTTTGTACCCTTGGACAGACCCTGCAGTTCAGAAACCACAGTATCTATAGGCCTACTTATAAAACAACAGCACATTTAACTGAGCACCCACATCTTTTGCCCCAAAGACAGGAATGAATAATGCAGCTATATAATTAATACAAACACAATTTTGCAATCAGCTTATTTCACTGTTTGGGGGGGCAGATATTTCTTTTACTGCTATATGTCTTCTCTTAAAATGATTTACAAATTTGCATTCCTACAGAACATAGTTTCTGATAAAATTTCAAATGTGTCCACAAATTGTATTAATTTGTCACCCTGCATATAAAGAAGGAATGCATAAAAACACCATGCAGTCAGAGAGTTTTGTAAACCTAAATGAAAACATTAGATTACAGATCTTCAACAGGAGCAATGCTAGAATCATATTTCAGAAACTGGTATGGTGTGTCATTGAACTTGCAGGTTTGACCATTACAAAAAATGAACTGTTGCAATTCCGAATAACCAGTGTTTTTTTAAGAGGATGGTATATGAACAGATGAAACGTTTGTCATCAGGCATGCAAATTAACCAAAACTGACTACTGACAATACCTTAAAATGAAATCATTTCATTTCATTTCAGTTTTTAAACTATTACCTTTCGTAAAGCTGTGAAGTTCACACCCAAAGATAAAACCCTTGTTCCAACAGAAATCTTTGCAAAACAATTGAAACTAATTTGTCAAAAACGCCGGACCTCTTACAACTGTTAAAAGGAGTTTGTTTACTTTTGATGAAGGTCTGCGTGAGTTAGACTCCACCACAAGGCTATCACGTAAACAAACTTTGTCACCCTAGCCATCAACTATTATCACGATTGCAATGCATAACAGCAATTCCACATAATGATGCCAAAATATTATGGCTGTTTGTACTTCAGTAGGTGATACATTGATGCTATGTAACATTTTATATCTGGATTTCTGAAAAAAATATATGAAGGTGGGGACTACACACTGAATGAAAAAGCAGTTCTCAGGCAACCCGCAGTCTGAAGAAAAGGGTAGAAT
>JANXJH010000035.1:11696462-11706629 GCA_027564575.1 Spilornis abbotti | reverse complement strand
GTGAGTCCCAGGGTGAGAACGCTCCCCGGGGAAGGCAGCCCCTCAACGACGGCCTGGATGGAGACCGGGAACGCCTGGACGCCATGAGGGCGGAGGTGGCGCGGCTCATGGAGAAGCGCAATGACCAGAGCATCCCCGCCGCCGAGCGCATCGCCATGAACAAGGAGCTGCGAGGTATCCAGGCCCACGCGGATAACCTGGAGAAGAAGATTCAGCGGGAGGAGAAGGCGCTGACCCCCCAGCCCGCCCCCCGGGAAGCAACCCCCGAGGCAACGCAGCCCACTCTCCCCGAGGCCGCTACTGCACCCACCGCGCGGAAGGAGGAGCCACGCAGCGAGGAGCAGCCCGCCGCACCGGCCCCTCTACGCAAGGAGAAGCCACGGGATCCCAACGCTCCCCTGGGAATGAGGGAGCTGAATGAGGAGGCGAAGGCCACCTCCGATGAGAAGGTGCTCATGGACGCCGCCGAGCGTGGCAGCGCCCGAGTGCTCACCTCCCTCTCCAAGAACAAGAACGCTACGGGGGATTCCCTGGCGAAGGCAGCCGAGCGCGCGGAGGATCTCGGAGACCGCTCCCTACGCAGGAAGCTCCAGGAGCACGGCAACTTCCCCGTGGAGAAGCTCACGGCGAAGGAGTACGCGGAGAGCCTCACGGAGAACAACTACAAGGAGAGAGGTCTCTCCCCCCACGCCACGGACGCTCACTTCGACGCCGTGAATGAGCACGCCTCCAACTCCGTGCGCTCCGATGTCATGAGGTCCA
Organism: Spilornis abbotti; assembly: GCA_027564575.1. Lineage (NCBI taxonomy): Eukaryota > Metazoa > Chordata > Aves > Accipitriformes > Accipitridae > Spilornis > Spilornis abbotti. The sequence goes on along the minus strand of JANXJH010000035.1, from coordinate 11,705,867 downwards.
TGGCCTTGAACAAGGATAACAAGCTGTCCCAGGATAAGGTGAATGAGTACGTGGAGGGAAGCAGTAGCCCCCGCATCATAGCCGAGGCCATGGGGTCGGGGCGCTATTCACTCTCGGGGCGCGCGGATAAGTTCCCCAGCTACTCCCTCTCCCTCCTGAGCAGGAACAAGGAGCTGTCCAAGGAGAACCTGACCCAGGTAGCCAATGAGCTGGGTAAGCGCTCCCTCACGGATAGTGGCCCGAAGGAGCGCGCCGTGGTCAATGATGGCTTGCTGAGCGTGGCCAGCAACCCCAACGCCGATGGTGCCACCAAGATCGCCGCCGTGAAGATGTACTCCCCCGAGGGACCCAGCTACTACGCCACGCAGCTGCACAGCGATGAGTCCCTACCTCGGGAGGCGAAGCTGCAGTTGGAGAAGAAGGTTCCCAGCCTGAAGGTGAAGGGGGAGTTCGAGCGCAAGGGTGAGGCCGCTGGCTTGAACCCCAAGCAGCTGCAGGAGTTCATCGTGGAGTCCCGCAAGGACAGCGTTCTAGGTCGCTCCTACACGCAGACCACGATGAAGTTGAACATGGAGCGGGTGAAGCAGCTGGGCATCACCCAGGAGGAGCTTCTCTACGCCGTGGGATCCTCCAACCATAACGCTGGTTCCTCTCTAGACATGGAGCGGGGAGTGTACTCCGGCAAGACGGACAGCAGCGACTGAGTAGTGTCGCTTCAGGGAGGGGGTGGAGATGAGCATTCTCCACCCCCTTCATCCATCCCTTGACGGCGGAGGAATGATGCTCTATCATGGAGAGCAGATAATCCAGCAATGAGAAAGCGGAGAGATAATGATCACGGGTAAGATGCACCGCCTGGCGCGGGTTCCCCTGGAGGATGTGTTCGGAGCCATGGACGCCGGGGAGAAGAAGTTGGAGATTGGTGGAGTGCGCTACTCCCTGGGATCCCAGCGGCTGCAGCTCTTCCACCGCGATGGCACGGCGTGCGTGCGCTGTGGGAGGGAGGGAACCTACTTCATGCTGGAGAGCCACTCCCCAGAGGTCACGGCGCACCTGAACCTCTACGGAGAGGAGAACGGGAAGATGATTCTCTTCACCAAGGATCACATTCTCCCCCGCTCCAAGGGAGGCCGGGACGCCATGGAGAACTATCAGGTGATGTGCTCTCCCTGCAACGCGAAGAAGGGCTCCATGGATGACGCCCAGGACGCGAAGCTAGCAGGAAAGAATCGCCGGGTTGCCACGGTGAAGTAGGGGCGAGAAGCCTCCATGGCGTAGCTCGGAGCAGGAGTGGAGGGGGAGGTAGCATAATCTGCTCCCTCCCCCTCCGTTGCAGTGCGTGGCGAGTGCTAGGGGAGCTCACTCCCCGGGGATTGCTCCCGTGGAATCAGGAGCGGGGTTCATTCGCCATGGCGCAGTACTCTCGGTACAGCTCGGGCTCACCCATCTCCTCCTCCAGGTACTCCATGGCCTCCGCCATCTGCGACGCCAGGAGAATCACCATGTCCCGCAGCTCATCGGCGCTCTTCTCCTCCAGGATGCTCTCCATGATGGCGGAGCCGGTGTCGTGGGAGAGGGCTCCCTCACGCATCTGCTTCCACGCGGTGACCAGGGAGAGGTTCTCCGCGCGGATCTCTCGAATGAGGTTGTTCTCCATGGTGTTGCTTCCTTCTCTCGGGGAGTGCATCGACAATTTCTCCCCATGATATCCTTTCCTATGAGATAAGTCAAGAACCGCCTTGATAGTTGATTCCTTCCCTGGTAGAATGGAGCCCTATAGCAACTACTCACCGAGGGGGAAGAATGAAAGCGGATGGAGCATTCGAGCGCGCCATGTCCTGGGTGTTCATCGCCTATGTATTCCTCCTCCCCATGTCTCTCATGCTCCTGGCCTTCGGTGATTGGTGGCTCTTCGCCCTCACCACGGGTATCCTTGTTGCTCTCTCCGCGCTGGGCGCTCTCCTGGAGGGCCATGAGTCTCGCCGGGGGCAGAGGCTTCGATAACTCTTTCATCACCACGGAGCCCCTCTCCACCGATCTCCCCGCCATGTAGGGGAGTTCCCATGGCGCGCGGGGTGATATTCCTTTCTCAGTACACGCACCGGCCCCGGGCCATGGATCGAGAAAGAGTAGCACTATGAAGATGAATCAAGCTGTCCTGAAGGGCTTCATCAAGGCGGCCCAGGATAACGTGGAGGCGGATGTCCTGCAGGATGACACCTTCGGAGAGGTGAAGTCCTACATCCTGGATGACGCCATTCTCTCCTTCAGAAAGGGAGGGGAGTCCGCCTCCTTCATGGGGCTATCCTTCGAGGCCCTGGGGCAGAACTTCCATGTCATTCCCACGGGGGAGATTCTCCTGGAGGGGGAGGATGAGGAGGACACCATGGTGGTGGATGACGCTCCCTTCATGGCGCTCCTAGAGGAGTTCCTCACCTGGCGCACCAAGGTCATGGTGGAGATGAAGATCTGAGAGGCGCTCTCTCCTTATTAGAAAGGGCTCATTGTAAAGCTTTCTCCGGGGAAGGCGAATCCAAGTGATGGAGGATAACAACAATGGCCAAGTATCATAACTCACCCAACGGCCCCCGCATCTGCACTTCGAGAAAGGGGCTGTGCCCCTACGCTCAGGCGGGGCAACCTCACTTCGAGTCCCAGCGCGAGGCTCAGGAAGCATATGAGAACGTCATGGCCGCCACCTTCGGCTCCACGGTGAAGCTGAATCGCACCCTGAGAGAGAAGGCCCTCCAGGCCACCTATCGCCGCGTGGATAGAGTTCACGACCGCGTGAAGCTGGCGAAGCTCTCCCCCACGGCCCAGGCGGGCTACCGCGCCGTGGCCGCCGTGAACAACACCGCGCGCGCCACCAAGCAGGGAGCATCACGCCTGCGCGCCGCCATAGCTACGCCCCGGGAAGAGGTGGCGGCTCCCGGAGCGCCGAGCCTGGGCTCCATGTACCGCACCGCCGACACTCGCCAGCGCCTCCTGAGTGAGGGAGTTGCCTCCCGGGCGACCTCTCGGCAGATCAACAAGGTGAATCGCACCCCTCGCATTCTCTCTCCCTACGGGGCTCCCCGCACCATGAGAAGCGACGCCCTCACCGTGGGGGATCGCCTGGAGACCAAGGAAGTAGTAGTGGGGATCCGCCGCAATGGAGATGGAACCACCAGCCTCGCCCTGCAGTCCGGGGAGGCCGGGGAGATCCGCCAGAGCACCCTTCGCAACGGGGAGCCGATTCGCGCCTCCCGCTACAACCGCCGTGGAGAGAAGCTCCAGGCGCGGGTGAGCCGCATGCGCGGAGCCGTGGAATCCATGAGGGAGCGCTTCGCCGTGGCTTCTCAGCAGCAGCGTGAGGTGGTGAACACTCTCCGGGGCGTTGGGTACTCCCAGCGCGCTCAGGTGGCGGTGAAGCTGCCGGAGGCTCGGGGAGCAAGGAGTCTTCCCGTGTCTCCGGTTGCCGCAGGGGCCAGGAACACTGGCAACGGCAACGCCACGCGCTACGCCATGCCGGGAACCCGAGTGATGCCCCGAGTGAACCCTCAGCAGTATCACCAAGTAGCCGAGTACAAGGAGATCCGTGAGGCGGCGCAGCGCATGCGTCAGCGCCGCTCCGAGAGGCAGCGATTCAACACGGAGGAAGTGGCTTCTCGGCGCGTCAACGCATGAGTTAGAGCGGCTTATATGGTGAGGGGCGGAGAGTGATTCTCCGCCCCTCACCCATGCTCTCCTTGATATAATCGGCGTTATATGGAACTGCGAGATACAGGAAGGTAGCCCCATGGGGAAGATTTCAAGAATGGCCGTGGCCACGGCCCTGGGAGCAGTGGCCCTGGGCAGCAGTACCTCATCCCCGGCGATGGGAGATCCCCTTGCTCCACGGCAGATCATTCCCGAGGTGGAGGGGAGCCATGAAGCCGCCGCCACCGAGGTGGAGGATAGACACGGCTCCACCACCATGGAGCTTCCCTCGCTGCATCACAGCACCCCCACGCACTTCGCTCCCAACGCCTTCACCACTCCTCGGCACGGCCTGATTGCCCTTGACAAGAGCACGGGGGCGAACACCACCACCTCCTTCTCCCCCATGGAGCACTCGCCCCTCCTGGGCGTTCCCCTCCTCCCCTCATCGGTGAAGCTCTCTCCCCATGGCAACACTCACTCATGGAGAGTAGATTCTCGGGGAACCATCACCTTCACTCCGGGGAAGAACTTCCACGGTCGAGCCAAGGCTAGCTACAGCGTGGAGGATGCCTCGGGCACCATCATCACCAGCTCCATCACCGTCTCCGTGGTTTGAGCGCGGCGCTTCCTTGGTAGAATAGAGAGTAGTAGAGCTGGGATATCCAACTCTCGGTGATTCACTAAGGAGAGGAAGCAACCATGGCATTCAAGAAGGATGGGAACCGACGCCCCCAGGATGACTTCACTGAGATCACCCATGAGGATGTTCTCCAGCTCATTCGAGACCGCGCCTCGGAGGTCTCCATGCGCACGGGGTACTCCATCAACTGGATCGAGAACGTGTTCCAGGAGTCTCTCAACCTGGATGAGGATGAGAGCAACAGCGCCGGAGCCGTGGAGGCCGCCATGGCTCTCTATCGCTGCCTCATGGTAGTGATGGAGCAGCCCGAGCTGTGTCAGCACGCCGAGGGAATCTCAGTAACGGTGCTCCTGCCCCGCATCATGAAGGATGGAGAGGACATCTCCCCCTGGCCAGCGGTGTCCGGCACGGATTACTTCGCCTGGCACCAGAGTGAAGTTCCCCTGCGAGATAACACTCCCCTTGAGGAGTCCGACGCAGTGGATTTCTCCTCCCTGAGCAGCGATGACATTCACGCGGAGCTGGAGCGTATGGTGAAGGCGGATGAGGAGTACGATGAGAGCCTCACCATGGGTTGGCACCCCGTGGAGGCGGAGGATGAGGAGCCCGCAGCGTTCCCTCTCTTCCTGCACCTGCTCACCACCACGGTGAAGGAAATTCCCGTGGGGGCGGAGTACCTTCCCGGTCGCTTGATTCTGAATCTCTACGATGAGAGCAGCGCGGAGAACATCGTGGTGATGGATGAGGAGAGTGGAGCGCATGTTCACATTCCCTTCCTCTCCCTGAACTGGCAGATCACTCCCATGAACCTCATTCCCTGCGCCGGGGATGACACCATCTATGGAGAGATCTCCGAGAGTCGCCCCGGCTTCAATCTCTTCGAGGAGATAGTGAAGTACTTCTCCGCCTGCGAGTGCGGGGAGTGCGATAAGCCCGTGACCATTGCCGAAGAGGAGCGCTTCAAGGAGACCGCCGACTCCTTCACCCGCTGCATCTTCGAGCACTCTCAGGAGGAGGGTAGCTACTACCTCTCCGCCCTCTCCCTGGACTCCCAGGAGGATATGGTGTCATCCAGCCTCACCTGGAACCGCGTTGCCGGTGGCGGCGTGCAGCTGGAGAAGGATATGGAGGACCCCGACCCCTTCACCATCGCCGCCCTCACCTACTGCGGGGAGGAGTTCAGCCACGGCTCCCTCACCCTCTCCAGCAGCCACGTGGTGAATGGAAAGAAGCAGATGCGCTTTCGGGGCTGGGCCGTGGGGAATGGGAAGGTGCTTCCCCTGAGTGCCCGGGACATGCAGGACGTGGTGAAGCAGAGCCAACGGGAGCTGCGCTCATCCCCCTACCCCCAGGACATGGAGTTGGTGTTCCTGGACGCCTTCGACCTGGATGGGGAGTGAGTTCTCTCCACCTTCTCTCCCTTGATAGAACATGGGTGGAGAGCGAACAAGCGCTCCCGGGAGAGGAGATAGCCCCATGGAAGAGCTAAGTCAGTGGCTAAATGAGACCATCAGTGGCGTGGTGTTCAACGGCGTTGCCGAGGATACCAGTGATGACTACGACCAGGGAGCCGCCTGGGCGCTTCTGCAGGTGCGCTCGAAGCTGCGGGAGATTCAGGGGCGCTGATCCCTTGGTAGAATCCCCGAGAGAGAGACAACCATAACAGAAGAGAGGTAGCGCCATGGAGGACTGGAGTTCAGTGGAGGGGTTCTCCCGGGGAGATGACCTGTGGGGAACGCAGGGAGATAACCTGAGAGCCCCCATAATTCCCCGCCCCCTGGCGCAGCACCTCAGTGAGATCTCCCAGGATGGGATGACGCAGGCGCACCTCCTCTACTTCTACGCCGGGGCAAGGAATCACAGCGCCATGGGAACCGTGGTGGAGTACCTGGCCACCTATGATCTACCGCTCTTCCTGGAGTTGGAGGATCAGCATCGAGAACATGACTACATGGATGGGTTGGAGTACCTTGATAGGGCGCTCGCGTCTAAGTCAATCCAGGGTAGAGCGAGAACCGCCCTGTTGGAGATGCAGGCGTTCGCGGTAGATCTTCAGAAGCGCTCCTTTCGGAATGATGACGTCCCACCCTATGACCCCTATGAGTTCGTGGTGGACACCATGGTCATTCCCCCCGTGGAGTCCTCGGCTGAGGATTGGAGCGCGGATATTGCTTCCCAGGCTTGCTCCTCCATCGTTTCCATAGCCCTGCACCAGAACTACCTGCGGCATATGAACGCTAGGGCGCGGGGTGGGTTCTCTCCCGATGAGCTGAGTGGAGCCTGCTCCCCCGAGGATGAGGCGACCCTGGCCCCTCTGTGCCGCGCGCTGTGGGAGATTACCACGTACAACGGAGATCCCGATGAGGCCTTCGTGAGGGAGTTGCATAGGGAGCGGGTCTATGGAGCTATTCTCGGCAAGGTGGGGAACTCTCTCCTGGATCTTCTACCCCTGGCTCGATTGGTGGAGGAGTACAACATGGAGTGGGCTCTCGCCGCCTTCGATTGGGAGACGCTCGGGGATGGGGAGAGAATACTCCTGCCTTTCTCATCCCACTGAGCACTCCTTGGTAAGATAGGGGAGAAGGAAGCGACCAAGGTGGAGCGTGGAGCCCGGGAGAGGAATTGCGATGCAGCTATCTCAGGACGTGCTCATCCCCGTGTATAGTACTTCAACCTCCCTCTATCACGAAGTATTCCAGTGGGGACTTGTAGGAACTGTAGTGATCTTTTTAGCTATAACGGCAATAGGGGCAGCCTTGGATCTATCAATGCAGGTTGATACCTTTGCAAAGATACTGATTACTGCGCTATCCGCTATGACTATATGCTTCACTGGCCTTGTTCTGACTGGGGTGTCTCCGGCTTCAGAGAATAATGCTTATTACATCGCCATCAATGGAGGAGCGACGTCTAAGGGGTATGATGTCAAGCATGAGGACGTGAACAAGGCTATCAAGGCGAAGTACGACCTATCGACCTCTAAGCGGAGCAGTGCCACCTATGAGGATGGCCACGGAGCCATCTATCACGACTGCCGAGTATCCTTCACCAAGCCCGTGAACAATCACATCGCCATCGAGTCAATGAACTGCAGCAAGGGGGAGAATCTCACCCCCGTCAAGGTGAAGTGAGAGGGAGAGCCGCACTACACCACCATCTCTCCGAATCCGCCGTGGATTACTCTCCACCCCGTGAGTTCTCCTCTCCCCCTTGTAATCTCACTCACGGATCGGGCAGAGGAGCGCCCCCGCCCCCACGATATTCAGCGCCATTCCACATAGAAAGAGTGGAAGATAGTCGCCATTGAGGAAGGGGAGCCATGCCCTCCACCACCAGCGGGGAGCGAACCCTGCGGAAGCCCAGGTACCTGGATGAATTCACCGCGCTCATCCCCGATAACTTCGTAGCAGCGCAGATGCTGAGCCACCTATGGCAGGACCCCCGAGTGGAGTTCCAAGATAAGCTAGCCATCCAGGGAGCAATCTTCTCCTTCAGGGATCACTACCCCTGGGTCTATGAAGAGCTATGCGAAGCCGCATCCCGGGAGGGGAGGGCCACGGGGATGGGGGAGAAGCCACCACGGCTCTATGACTCCATGCGGCGAGTAATGGAGGGGGAGTGGAAGCGCATAGAGGAGCTGGGAGAGGAAGCTCCGGGGAGAGAATCATGTAAGAGGGGGATGGAGGCCCTGGATGGCTATAGAGGCCTCCCCATGCGCTCCTGCGGGTTGCATGGCACGGAGGCGGCCATGAGAGCGGCCCTGGTGCAGGAGTACATCACTGGTATCCACCAAGATCTTCAGCGGGAGTGCTCCAAGGCTTCCCGGGAGGGGCGCAGGGACTTCCTGGAACCCCATGGACATATAGCCCGCCTTGCCCGCGCCACCCTTCTCCTCAGTGATGTATTCTTCCGCTCCTCCAGCGACGTGTATCTCCGCGACTCCCTGTGCAACTCCCTCTATGACTACTCCTCCTCTCTCTCCTACGCGAAGCTGATAGAGTTCGCTGAGCTGTGCAGTGAGTACAACGCGGAGTGGGCCCTGGCCAGCTTCGAGTGGGAGAGATCTACTCCCAGGTGATTCGCGGGAACATAGAACGGTGAACAACGGCTAGGTCAGCTTCCTCTCCATCCTCCACCACCGCTTCATCTCCCCTTGGCCTTCTCCATGAATGACGTAGCTCGATGTCGCATGCCTCTCGGAGCGAAATTTGACTCGCTCTCAGATCGCTCAAATCGGCTCTCAGAAGGACCCTCGGGATATCCCCGCGAACAGGGCAAATCCCGAGGGCGAAAACGGGATTCTGAGAAGAAATTTGCTAAAAACGCCGTTTCAAGGTAGAGAGCCACGAATGGTGAATTTGGAGCTAAACATCCCTCTCCGTGGAACCTTGCTCACCAATCCTCATCCGTGATACAATGGAGAGACGGATAGCCATCAACTATGAAGGAGAATCAGCGTGGAGAAGGAAGATTACATCTATCGGGGAGTAGCTGAATTCGATGGAGGTGGCTACGGCGGGCACTCGGATCTGGGGACCCCCTGGATGAGTTCCATTCAAGAGGTGAAGGAGTACGTGTTCAAGTACTTCTCCTCCATTCCCACCACGTGGAGCATCAACCGAGAGGTGAGTGGCATCTACGGCCACGGAGTGAAGGACGTGGAGCAGTTCACCATCAATCCCGGGGAGGACGCGCGCCGAGAAGATTTCTACATCCTCCTCTACGGCTCGGATGAGGTCCTTTTTAACAATGGCCTGATCTTGGTTGATTTATTCTGCAGATTTTCTGTGTTGGTCTTTGTTGTGGCAGGGTATAAATCAGGACTAAGACATCTAGGAAGGAGTGGATACAGTGCACTAGATTAAATGCAGAGGTTGTCATCAGTAAATCTCTCTTTTGTGGATGATTAGTGGGAGAATCAAATGAGACTCTCCATGTGGATAATCTGAATAACTGTACTAGGAGCTGGCAAACTGACTTTTTTGGTTTGGCATTATTTTTATCTTTCATTTTGTTCTCTCTTTTCTAAGTTTAGTATGTATTTTTCACTTACAAAGGTGGCTGTATGTTCAATATAAAAGATA
>JANXJH010000033.1:14400490-14433647 GCA_027564575.1 Spilornis abbotti | reverse complement strand
GGCCGCGTGCGGTCTCTGTGGGGCCTGGGAGGTCCGGCACCATTCCAGCCCCGCAGAACGGCGCACAGCCCTCGAACAGGTAGGCGACTGGGCACACGCCCACGCCGCCGAACACACACAGGAGGCCACAGCATGAGCGCGCCCCACGGGACCAACAACCGATACAGCGTCGGATGCCGGTGCGATCCCTGCCGGGAGGCCCACACGGCCTACCAGCGGGCCTACCGCGCTGCTCACCGCATCCCCGGCCGGGTCGATGTCGGCCCGGCGCAGGATCACATGCGGGTGCTGCTCTCCACGGGCATGACCCGTGTGGAGATCGGCGTTGCGGCGGGCGTTGGTGTGGAGACCGTGCGGAATGTGCTCCACAGCGCGCCCGGTGCCAGGTGCAACCGGTCCACGGCGGAGGCGATCCTGGCGATCCCCGTAGATCTCAGCCGTGTGCCCGCCGCCCCCGCACCAGCGGCCCCGCAGGTCCCTGAGCCCCCGGACGCCCAGACCCTCCGAGACCGGGCCAGCATGGACGCCTACATCCGGCGCCGACGCGCACGACTGGGGGTCCCGGCATGAGCATCATCCACCCAACCACACCGGGCAAGGCGTGGAGACAGCGGCCCACGGGCCCGACCCTCGCCCAACGCGAGGCCAACACCGAGACGAAGGAACAGACCAATGAGCAAGCTGACCGATGATCTGAAAGCCGCAGGCTGGATCGAGACCACCCTGGGGGAGTGCCGCGTGGGGGACGAGGTGGTGGGGCTGGATAGAGTCACCCTGCGGGGGTCTGTGGTCTCCATCCTCAGCAACCTCATGGAAGTGGAGGGCGCAGGATTCTGCTTCCCCATTCGCCCCGTCCTCCGCGCCCCGCGCCCGGAGCCGACCCCCGAGGTGGGGGAGGTGTGGTGGTGCCGCTACGACGCCTTGGGCGTGGAGGCAAACCTGATCTACACCGACAGGGGTCCCTATCGCTGGGTCGGCAAAATCCCGGATCACGATTCCTCCCTCTGGGTCACCAACGACGTGACCCCTCTCCGCCAGGTCGCCCACGCGGACGGCACCCCCGTCCTCCCGGACCTGCCGGAGTGGGACCCGGAGCGGGAATGGCCGCTGGGGACCATTGTGGAGGCGCTTCATGACGGCCAGCGCCGGGCATTCGTCTACGGCGACCCAGGCACCTCCCTCCCGTGGCTGTCTATCGACGGCGCGGGCTGTTGGGAGAACGCCAAGGACCTCCGCGACGTCAAGGTCATCTCCGTTCCCGGCCACGCCGCCCCGTCCGGCCCGTCCCTGCGGGAGCGACTGCTGGACGAGGAGACCGTGCAGGCGGTGTATGAGGAAGTGCGGGCCTCGGGGTGGAGTGTGAGCGAGGGAGCCATTCGCCGCATCCTCACCGCCGCCGCTGACCACCTGGACCCGGAGGTGACCCGATGACCCCGCGCCGCATCCAGCGCCAGCGGACCAAGGGCTGGCGGAAACCGGGCGGGGCCGTGTACGTGGGCCGAGGGTCCCGGTGGGGCAACCCGTACCGCGTGGACTCCGGACCCAGCTACGTCTCCGCTGACCGGGCGGAGGCTGTGCGCCGGTACACCCGTTGGCTCACCGACCCCGCAGGAGACTCCGGGATTACCCCGGAGGGTCGCGCCGACTACAAGGGCGTCAGCTACCAGGGGCGCCCCAACCGCAGGGAGATACAGGAGCACCTGGAGGGCCGGGACCTCATGTGCTGGTGCCCGCTGGACCAGCCATGCCACGCCGACGTGCTGCTGGAAATCGCGAACGAGGAGCAGACCCGATGACCCCGGAGGACTACCTGAACCACTCGGCCCACGCCCAAGACCTCGCCCACCAGGCGTTCCCGAAGGCCATGCGGGACGCGCTGCTGGCCGTGTTGAAGATTCACAGCACTATGCCGATATGGCGGGGGTCTGGTCGCCAGTGCGTGGGTTGCTACCAGGGCGCGCCTTGCCCCACCCGCACGGCGATCACCGAGGCCCTGGGCCTGGACGAGAAGGAGAACGAGCGATGACCGAGCCCATGAGTGACCTGGACCTGTTGCAGATCAAGGTCCGGGCCGAGTCGGTGGCCGCGGGGCCGTGGGAAGTGAGCCCCAGAAGCCCGTCCATGGACGGGGACTGGTGGACCCTGCGAGTCCAGGGGCAGCCCGGTGAACGAGCGCGTATCTTCGACCGCCGCGTGTTGGGTGACTTGCCCGCGTTCATTGCCCACGCCCGCACGGACGTTCCCGCCCTCCTCGCGGAGGTGGGGCGCCTGCGCGTCGAGGTGGAGGAACTGCGAGCCGGGACGCCGGAGATCACCGACGAGATGGTGGAGCGGGCCGCGGTCGGCATCTGCACCACCGTCGACCTCAAGCCCACATGGGAGGAGCTGGACGAGGACTGGCGCGACTTCTTCCGGGGTGACGCCCGGGCTGCGCTGACCGCGGCCCTGGGAGGGGAGGACGCATGACCGCCCTACCCAAGAACGAGGCCGAGCGTCTGGCCCTGTTCCGGGCTGCAGTCCGGTCGAACGCGGCCCACGAGGACTTCGCTCATCGTCTGTCGAACGAGTCCCTCTACGCCTCGATCAGCATGCACGACGACCCCGAGCTGTACCGCAAGGCCTTCATCGAGGAGGCTACCCGGGGTCGCACCCCCGAGGAGTGCGTGGAGAGCGGAGTGCCTGGCCTGAACCTTCGGGCGGCGCTCCTGGTGGCCCTGCACCAGCACCGCCGCGTCACCATCGAAGGCCGGGCGGACACCTGCCACACCTGCTCCCAGCGCAGGCCCGGGAACATCCGCATGTCCTACCCCTGCCCGGACCGCCGGGCGATCACCAGAGCCCTCGGAATGAAGGAGGAAGCATGAACGAGGTCATCAGCATGATCGTGACCGGGTTGATAGCCGTGGGCGCAATGACCATGACCATGGTCTGCGGATACCAGGCCGCAACCCACGGCCCCATGTCCATCGTCGGCGCGTTCGGGTGGGGAGTCACCGCCCTGGGGAACGCGGGGCTTGCGACTCTCTACGGCGTGGAGTGGAGGCAGTGGGAGCGGTTTAAAGCTCTCGCGGCCCTGAACGCGGCCCACCAGGCGCAGAAACAGGAGAAGAAAGCATGAACACACCAACCATCACCATCCAGTCCGGAACCGTCACGCTCGGGGCAATCCTCGCAGGGGCCGGGCTGCTCCTGGCCGGAGTCGCCGTGTTCTGGGCTCGGACGGCCGATTCGGTCACCCATCTCGTCCGCCGGTCCAGCAGCGAGCACCAGCGCCACAGGACCGCGGCATGGCTGGCCAAAGCCGCGTTGGAGGGTCGCCCGGTGCTGTCGCTCAAGGTCCCGTTCGGGAGGGTGCTGGTCGTCCGGAACGTCCGGCCCACGATGGAGACGGATCTCCACGAGGCCCTGGCCCACCAGGCGCTGGCCCCGGTCGCGGATCAGATCGCATCCGAACGTCAGCCCGGGGAGGCCGCATGATCACCCCGACCCTGGCCCTCGCCGCCGCGACCATCACCGGCCCCGGCCCCCTGGCCCGTCCGGCGCCCCCGACCGTGACCGTGCAGCAGGCGGAGCCGGGCGCGTGGGCGGTCTACGAGCGGGGACTGGAGACCTACTGGACCGGCCGCTACCTGGCGGACGTGGACCGGCGGAGGCACCCATGACCCCCGTCCTCCTCGCCCTGGCCACCGCCATCCCCCTGGCTCTCACCCTCGCCGCCCTCACCATCACCGCCGCCGTCCTCACCACCGCACTCGTGGCCCGGACGCTGGCCGGGCGGGCGGCTGGGTGGCTGTGGGGGTGGCTCGGGCTGTGACCATCGACCACCTAGACCCCGACCGCCTGGCCACCATGGCCCGGCACCCATCAAGACGAAAGGCAGAACCCATGCGCATCACCGTGTACACGAAGGCGAACTGCCAGCAGTGCACCGCGACGTGCCGCTGGCTCGACAAGCGCGGCCACGACTACGAGACCATCAACCTGGAGACCTCGCCGCAGGACCTGGCCGCCGTGAAGTTCCTCGGCCACCAGGCCGCCCCCGTCGTGGTGATCAGCCAGCCCGGCGGCCCGGACGTCCACTGGTCCGGCTTCCAGCCCACTCGCCTGTCCGAGCACCTGGGGGAGGTGGCTGGGGCGTGAGCGGAGAGACCACCATCACCGTCGTGGGCAACCTGGTGGCCCAGCCGGAGCTGCGCTTCACGCCCTCCGGCGCCGCCGTTGCGGGCTTCACCATCGCGAGCACCCCGCGCACCTTCGACCGTCAGACCAACGAGTGGAAGGACGGGGAGGCCCTGTTCCTCCGCTGCTCGATCTGGCGGGAGGCCGCCGAGAACGTCGCCGAGTCCCTCACCAAGGGCCAGCGGGTGATCGCGCAGGGTCGGCTGAAGGCCCGGTCCTACGAGACGAAGGAGGGGGAGAAGCGCACCAGCATGGAGCTGGATGTGGAGGAGATCGGCCCCAGCCTCCGCTTCGCGACCGCGCAGGTGCAGCGGGGAGGCCAGCGCGGCGGGCAGAGCAGCCAGCAGGGCGGGGGCGGCTTTGGCGGCCAGCCCCAGGGCGGTGGCGGCTTCGCCTCCGGCGGGTACACCGGCCCCGGTCGGGATGGGCGCGGCTGGGACACCCAGCAGCCCCCGGCCTACGGCGACGAGGAGACGCCGTTCTGATGGCACACCACGAGTTCACCGACCCGGACACCGTCCAGGATATTTTCGAGACCGCCTCGGAGGGCGACACCGTGAGCACCCCCGGCACCAAGGTCTTCCGTGTTGACACCTTCCGAACGTTCCGGATCCCCGAGGGCCTGGAGCGAGACCTCACCGCTGCACGGAGGTGGGTGGAATGGCGATGACCACGACCACCGGCACACTCTGGACCACCACCCCCGACGACGACCACACCGACCCCCTCGGCCAGGCGAGCACCTGCACCTGGCCCTGGGACCTCGACGGGACACGCCGCTACCTGCAGAGCACCCGCGACCGCGGGGGCGCCTGGGACGGCCTGCACTGGTGGAAGGACGACGAACGCGGCATCCGCAGTCACCTCCGCCTCCACGACCCCCAGCAGACCCTCGACGTGGAGGCATCATGACCGGCCCCGAGACCACCAAGTTCTGGGTGCCCGGCAACCCCGCCCCGCAGGGCTCCAAGCGCCACGTCGGCAACGGCCGCATGATCGAGGTCGCCAAGGGCCACAAGGCATGGCGGGCCGCCGTCCACGCCGCCGCACACCAGGAGGCGGAGAAGATCGGGCGATTCGAGGACGGGCCCCTGTCCCTGGACATCGTCTTCCACCTGGAGCACGGCCAGCAGAGAGCCCGGACCCCGTGGAAGCGGCTGGACCTGGACAAGCTGGTCCGGGCCGTGGGGGATGCGCTCAAGACGGGCGGGCTCATCGTGGACGACTCCCGCATCATCCACCTCACCGCCATCAAGTACTGGGCCGTGGGGGAACCGGGCGCGGCCATCACCATCAGACGGAAGGACCTGTACGCATGACCACACTCACCGACGCCGTCCACGAACTCACCCGGGACCATCTCACCCGCACCGCAGACGGGCGGGTGGTTCAAGAGATGAGCCTGCTCGCCCAGCTGCGCGAGCAGTTCACCGCCAACCGAGGGACCGGCGCCGGCGCGGCCGGTGCGAAAGGCCTCATCAGCTTCAACGCCCTCAACCTCTGGAACGAGATCACCGACGTCGTGAACGCCGAATGGGCTGGTGCCGGGCGGCCAGCCCTGGCCCGCACGCCCCTGCCGGAGCGGATCCAGCACTGGGCAGAGCACACCCCCAACCAGCTCGCCGCCCACGCGCACGTCACGCGCCGGTGCAAGCTCATCCGCGCCATGGACGAGTCCCGGGCGGAGGTCATCGGCCGGTGCCCCGAGTGCGGGGAGGCTGAGGTGGTGACGGTGGAGGACGGGGAGCAGACGTTCCACGCCGCAGTCACCAGGGTGGAGGGCAAGGCCTACGCGTCGTGCGCGCACTGCCTGCGGGACTGGGAGGGGGTGGACGCGATGCGGGAACTCGCCGCGCACATCGGCGAAATCTGATACACTGGTCACACCTGTTTTTGTCGTGCCCGATTGCGGTTCGACTCAGGCCCTAGCCTCGCCATCGTGCGGGGCTTTTCTCGTCTGCTCTCTCACCTCAGACGCTCGACAGGAGGCCCGTCACCCACCCGGTGACGGGCCTTCCTGCGTTTAAGGCGGTACCCCCATGGACCTCGCACTGATCATCCAGGCGTTCGGCGTCCGCGACGAATCCCCCGACCTGGAAGTCCACGCCCTCACCGACCGGCAGGTCCTCGACGCCCTCAACAGGCAGGCATCCCGACGTGCCCGGCCGAAGTCCCGCCCCACCATCACCTACCGCGACCCCACCGGGGAGCAGGCCACGAGGGGGATCCGATGATCGAACGCACCGAGGACGGGCACGAGATCGAGCAGGACGGGTTCTACACCCTCCACTGCACCGGCCACCAGGCGCAGCAGGCCGCAGACGTGGAGACCGTGAAGCGGGTCGCCGCACGCCAGAACACCACAGACCCCCGCGCCTGAGAGTGCGGGCCACCACGGGCACCGCTACCGCCCGGATGGTGAAACCGGGGTGGGGGAGACCTGGCACGCCGAGCGTCCCCCACCCCACCACTCCCACACGCTGGGAGGCGCGGCACCGGATGGGGCCACGGCCAGGTTCAAGCCCTGGGCCGCGCACACGATTCGGCCTCACCCCCACACGCAGGGGGTAGGGGCCGGAGTTCACTTCCCACCCCCACGGGGGCGGGACCATTCGGCAGTGGCGCAACTGGTAGCGCAGCGGTCTCCAAAACCGCAGATTGCAGGTTCGAGTCCTGCCTGCCGGGCGAGCCGCCCCACGTGGGGAAGCACGGGGCGGCACCACACCACACAGGAGGCACACATGGCATGGGCACCCGAGATCATCGACGGGGCCGAGGCCTACGAGTTCGAGTGACCAGGAGGTGACCTGCGTGGCCACACTCAACCCCGACGCCATCGCCAAGCGGGGGAGGAATGATTCACGTGGCTGATCTGTATCCCGGGGACAGCAACGCTGAGACCCTCCGCGACTACTGGACCCATGGCGCGGGCGCGCTCAAGATCCGGTGGGGTGAACCCGGCGACTTCAAGCGCTGCGTCCGTCGCCTCGAGCAGTACATGCCCGGCCGCGCCGAGGGGTACTGCTCCAACCTGCACGTGCGTGCGCTGGGTGTGAGGCCCGGCAGGGAATAACTACTGGAGGGAGGGCTGGTATGCCTGGCTGGAAGGGGTCGACGAGGAAGGCGAGATTGCCGCGGGACTGGGAGCAACGGCGTGCCGCGGTGCGTCGCCGGGCTCGTGGTCAGTGCGAGTGGGTGGAGCGTGGCGGCCGCTGCGCGGCCGTGGGCAACCAGTGCGACCACATCATCCACGGGGATGACCACTCGCTGCCGAACCTGCAGTGGCTGTGCGCCCGTCACCACGCGATGAAGTCCTCGTCTGAAGGTGGGAGCGCACGACGTCGGAAGTTCAAGCGTCCCTCTCGTGCTGCGCGTCCTCAGGAAAAGCATCCAGGTCTGAAATCGAGTGCATGAATATGCATTTAGCGTGCATTCATACCCCGGGGTCACCCCTCCCTACCCCCACCCCGCCCGCTGCGCGTAATGGGCTCTGGGAATCCGCCTGGGTTTTAGGTTTTTCTGTGGGGGATGCATTGAATGGATTGTATAAAAATGCATAGTGCATAGGTATTGACTTGACCTAGATAAAGGGGGTTCGGAATGGGTACACGTGGGCCGGTTCCTCAGCGCAAGGAAACCCTCAAGGGCCACCGGTCCAAGGAGGAGTTGAAGGGCTCCGCTACCCGGGCGCCCAGCGGCCAGACGGTGACGATCCCCCGGATGGATGGCCACTGGCACCCCATCGCGAAGCAGCTGTGGGCCGCGGTCACGGAGTCCGGGCAGACCAAGTTCTACCAGTCCTCCGACTGGGCGATCCTCTACTCCCTGTGCGACGACATCTCCTACGCCAAGCAGCAGACGAAGCGGCCCGCCCAACTCATCCAGACCATCTATTCCGAACTCGGCAACCTCCTGGTCACTGAGGGTGCGCGTCGTCGCGTCCAGATCGAGCTGTTCCAGCCGAGCAAGGAGGAGCTGGCCAGCAATGATGTGGCGGTGATGTCCGATTGGCAGCGCAAGTACGGCAGCTGAGGCCTCCGCGGGAACGCACCAAGACACTCCCGGCCACTCCGCCCGTGTACTCCCTGGGGTGGGAAGTCGCCAACTGGATCATGGCGAACATTCGGCAGCCCAATGGCCCCCGTGCCGGCCAACCGTTCCAGCCCACCGACGGACAGTTCGAGTTCCTCTTGCATCTCTACGCCGTCGACGAGACCGGAAGATGGCTCAACAACCACGCAGTGCGCCGCCTGGCCAAGGGCTCGGGGAAGTCCCCTTTCGCAGCCGTCGTCGCGCTCGCAGAGCTGTGCGGGCCGGTACGGGTCCACGACATCGACGAGAACCCCTCCACGCCCGCCTGGGCCCGTGTGAAGGGCAAGCCGATGTCCATGCCGCTGATCCAGATCGCGGCGACCTCCGAGGCACAGACTCTCAACACCATGCGCATGGTCCGGAAGATGTCCAACAAGCGCACCCAGCTGGCCCGCACCTACGACCTCGACGCTGGCAAGACGCAGATCGAGACCCCCGACGGTGGTCTGCTCCAGCAGATCACCTCATCCTCCGGTTCCGCGGAGGGCGCCGAGGCGTCGTTCATCGTCGCCGACGAGACCGAGCACTGGCTGCCCGGCGGCGGAGGGCCTGACCTCTTCGAGACCCTCACACAGAACCTGGTCAAGACCGGCGGCCGCATGATGGAGACCTCCAACGCCTGGGTCCCCGGCGTCGGATCCGTCGCTGAGGCGTCCTTCGACGACTGGTGCGCCCAGGAGGAGGGCAACCTCATCAAGAAGCGCGGCATCCTCTACGACGCCCGCATCGCCCCCGCCAAGACCGCGCTCACCGATGACCCGGACCCCGGCCAGCTGAGCCTCACCCACGGCCTGGAGTACGTCTACCAGGACTGCCCCTGGGTCGATCTGGAAGCGATCAAGGAGAAGATATGGACCCCGTCCTACCCCGTCTCGCGCTCGCGGCGCTTCTTCCTGAATCAGCCCAACGCCGTGGACACGGCCTGGATCACCTTGCAGGACTGGTCCGTGCTGGCGCTGCCGGAGCGGGAGATGATCGAGGGCGAGGACGTGGTCCTCTTCTTCGATGGGTCCAAGTCCAACGACCACACCGCCCTGATCGGGTGCTGCATGACCGATGGCCACGTCTTCACCGTCGGGGTGTGGGCGCCGGACGAGAAGACGAAGGTCATCGACACCCACATGGTGGATGCCGCAGTCCGGGCGACGTTCGAGAAGTACAACGTCGTCGCCTTCTGGGCCGACGTTCGCGAGTGGGAGTCCTACGTCAAGACGTCCTGGCCGGATGATCTCGGCAAGGACCTGATCCTGTGGGCCGCACCCGGGGGCAAGGCCCGGACCCCGATCGCCTGGGACATGCGCTCCCACGTCTACCAGTTCGGTGAGGCAGCGGAGATGTGCCGGTCCGAGATCCTCGACGGGTCCTTCACCCACGACGGGAACTGGGACGTCTCCCGGCACATGGGCAACGCCCGAGCGGCCGAGGCCCGCGGCCGGATCATCATCAAGAAGGAATCCCCGAAGTCCCCCAACAAGATCGACGCCGCCGTGTGCGTGATCGGCGCTCGCATGGTCTACCGCGCCGTGCTCGCCTCCCCGGAGTGGGAGAAGCGCAACCGCCGCGGTGAATACATCGTCTTCTGACAGAAGGAGGACCTGCCCATGAGCCTGGAGGAACTGGCCAAGGCCCACACGAACACGGCCGCGATCAGCACGTGGGAGGACTACTTCAACGGCGCCAAGCGTCTGGACGCCATCGGCGTGTCTCTGCCCCCGCAGATGCGAGTCCTCGAGCTCGTGGTCTCCTGGCCCCGCCTGACCGTGGAGGTCCTGGACGAGGTCCTGAACGTCGAGGGCTTCAAGTCCGCGGCCAACGATGCCCTGGCCAAGACGCTGCAGCAGTGGTGGCAGGCCAACGACCTGGACACCGTCTCCGGGCAGGTCCACACCGAAGCCATGGTCCAGGGATCCGCCTACGTCATCGTCGGCGGGGGAGACGACGCGACGCCGCGGATCACCGGCCACCCCTGCAAGGGCATGGCTGTCTCCCGCGACCACATGGGACGGGTCAACGAGGCCGTGCGCAAGTACAAGCAGGGCGAGGACTGGTACCTCGCCCACTACGAACCCGGCACCACCACCTACTACGCCCTGTCCCTGTCCGGCCGACGCACGAAGATCGAGACCATCGACACCGGCACCGACCTGGTGCCCGTGGTCCCGTTCATCAACCGGGCCCGCCTGGGCCGGCACCACGGCACCTCCGAGATGGCCGACGTCGTCGGCTACACCGACGCCGCCAGCCGCTCCCTCACGAATCTGCAGGTCGCCCAGGAAATCCTGGCCATGCCCCAGCGGTACCTCTTCGGGGACGGGCTGGAGACCCTCCGCGGCCCCGACGGCAAGCCCAAGGACAAGATCGAGGCGTACCTCGGCCTGCTCTGGACCGGACCGGCCGACGCGAAGGCCGGGCAGCTGGCAGGCGCCGACCTGACCCAGATCATCAATACCGTCAAGATGTACGCCCAGATGGTCTCGGCCGTCGCCGGCATCCCACCGTCCTTCCTCGGGATCTCCACCGACAACCCCGCCTCGGCCGAAGCCATGCGCGCCGCCAAGGAACGGCTGATCACCAAGGCCGAACGCAAGCAGGCTGCCTTCGGGGACGCCTGGGAGCAGGTCATGCGCGTGGCCCTGGACATGTACGGGCAGGACGCACCCGGCAACTCCGCGCTGGAGACCATCTGGCGTGACCCGGCCACCCCGTCCCAGTCCGCCAAGGCCGCCAACCTGCTGCAGGCCCAGGCGCAGGGTGTCGTCACCGCCCGCACCGCCCGCGACGGGCTCCAGCTCACCCCTGAGCAGAAGGCCTACGAAGATGCCCAGGCCGGAACCGACATCGGTGACGTGATGAGAGGACTCAATGAATGAAGATCCGATCCTCATCGACTACCTGGCGGCCCAGACCAGGCTGAAGAAGTCCATGATGAAGGAGCTCCACCGCCTCATCGACACCGCCTACCAGAGCCCTGCTGACCGCGACGCCGCACTGGAGACCCTGCCCCGCCCGGTCACCGCCCTCGTCCGGGACTACCGGCAGCGCTCCCGCCGGGAGGCCCAGAAGTACCTGGCCAGGGACGCCCGCGCTCGCGGCTACGGGGCCCCGGTCATCCCACCGGACGACGCGGGGTACGCGGAGCAGGCGGCGCGCACGGTGCTGAACCGGCACCTCACGGGTGAGCAGCTCTCGGCCTGGCTGAGGGCCTCTGCCGTGTTCGACAGGCATGTCCGGCAGGCCGGCCGGGAGGCTGTCATCGGCGCCTCGGAGCTCACTGCCGAGCAGGCCCCGGAGGCGTTTCCGGAGCTGCCGTCGTTGGCTGAGGCCACCGCGGAGATCGAGGCTCACCGAGAGACCCCGGAGAGCGCCCGCGAGCAGGAGGAGGCGTCTGAGCTTGACCCTCTCGCGGATCTGCGTGCGGGGATGCGCGAGGACCGGGCCCGTGCCAAGGAAGAAGCTGCCCAGCGCCGCAGGAACCGTGAGGCCGCGCAGAGCGAGGAAACAGGGGCCCTGGACGACCAGGGCCGCCGGCCCTTCGCATGGGCGCGGGTCCTGACCGGCGCCGAGAACTGCGCCTTCTGCATCATGCTGGCCGCCCGCGGCCCGGTCTACAAGTCCGAGGCCTCCGCCTCGTCGAGGCACCGTGAGGTCACCTTCTACGTCAAGGACCGCAAGGGCCGGCAGCGCAAGCGGATCCGCCGCGACCGCACGGCGGGGGACGTGTACCACGACAACTGCGACTGCCTGGCCGTTCCCGTCTACACCTCCAAGGACTGGCCGGGGAAGCGGCAGTACGAGGCCGCCAGAGCCTTCTACGAGGCCCACGCGGGCCGGGGCGGTGACGTTCTGCAGGAGATGCAGAAGAGCGTCGAGCTGATGGAGAAGCGCGGCTGGAGCCTCGACGTGGATCCCGTCCGCCGCACCGACCACTCCTGGGAGGAATCTGGTTTCCGGTGGCCCCCGGACATGGACGGCAGCATCCCTCACGGTGATCTGCCGCGCTACCGCCTCAACCGTCAGGACAAGGACCACATCTGGGTGGGGGAGCGGGGCGACGTGCGTAAGGGCGGGCACCGCCCCGGCCTGGGCCGTGCCGACAAGACCGAGTTTCCCCCGGGCACTCGCAAGCAAGACGCCGTCAAGCTCATCCAGCGCACCCTGGACGAACCCGACATCGCGCAGAACAGCGGGGACCGGTGGACGTTCCGCAAGGAGATCGACGGTGTCGTCTACGTGGCCGCCATGTATGGCGACCCCCCGGTCTTCCGCACCGGTTATCCTGAGATGGGCGAGAACATCTACGCGAACCTCGAGGACACCGGTCTGCGAGCTCGTGCCAAGCGCCGGAACCTCACCCTAGACCTCGAATGGAGGACCGTTGGATACTGAGAAGTACCTGGAGCAAGAGAGAATCGCCGCTACCTTCAACGAGACCATTCGAGCGAACTACCGCAGAACCACCCCGTACGACATCGGCCGGGGAGACGGAGACTACAACGCCGCCGAGGACAACCTCGTCACCGCCGCCTTGGACGGCCACCCTCTTCCCCCTGACGCGTACGTGGACTTCGTCCTGGCCTTCGACGTGGACTGGGAGAGCACCGACTACGCGGACACCCGCGTGCAGAACGCGATCCGCACGCTGAACCAGCGTCCCGAGGTCGCCGCGGAGTTCCGCGCCCGCGGCATCGCCCCGCCCGCCTGACAAAACCCAGCGACACCCCCTGAAGGCACCCACCACCGTGGGTGCCTTTTTCGTACCCACCCGCCCCATGGAGGACTCACCATGCCCCAGCCCCACCAGCAGACCATCCCCACTCCCGCCGA
The DNA here is from genome assembly GCA_027564575.1 of Spilornis abbotti. Classification (NCBI taxonomy): domain Eukaryota; kingdom Metazoa; phylum Chordata; class Aves; order Accipitriformes; family Accipitridae; genus Spilornis; species Spilornis abbotti. The sequence continues at coordinate 14,420,552 of JANXJH010000033.1, read as the reverse complement.
CATCGCCCAGGCGGTTTCCATGGCCCCCGGGCAGGGCCCGGAGGGAACCATCCCCGCCAAGGCCCCGGAGGCCACCCGGCAGGCCCCCTCGGAGCCGGAGACCGCCGCCGCCCAGCAGGTCCCCACCGAGCAGAAACCGCCCTGGGACGGGGAGGACTTCGACCCGGAACGCGCGTGGAAGCTCGTCCAGAACCTCCGCGGCGAGATCGCGGACCTCAAGACCGCGCACACCCCGCCGAAGGATCCCGCACCCGCGCCCACCGTCGAGCAGCAGGACACCGCCCAGGACCCGGCACGCACCAAGTCCGAGACCGACTCCGGTGGTGCCCACCAGCTTTCCCAGCGCCTGGCCAAGACCGAGGCGCTCGTGGATGCCAACCTGCCCCGCAACCTCGTCGGCCTCATCCCCGATGGGGAACCCGACGACATCGCGGCCGCCGTGGCCGCGCTCGCCGATCTGCGAGGGCAGCCCGAACCGGCCACGCGGAAGTCTCCGCGACCCGACCCGGCCCAGGTGGCCACCCCGGCGACGGACCCCCGCGAGGAGTTCGTCACCCACCTCTTCGGCCGCTGAGCGGCCCAAGAGCACATCACCCCCTGAACTGAAAGGACCGTGCCACCATGGCCGCGACCACTCTCTCTTCCCTGGAGACCCAGGGAATCCTCCCCAAGCCCATGGCCCAGGAGATCATCTCCAAGGTCAACGAGGACTCCGTCGTGCAGAAGCTCGCCGGGTCCATGCCGATGCCCATCACCGGTTCCTCCATCGCCGTGCAGACCAAGCAGGCCCAGGCCGGCATCGTCGGTGAGGGCGAGCTGAAGCCCGTCACCGAGGCCGGCGTGTCCACCAAGAACATGAAGCCGATCAAGGCCGCTGCGATCGTCTACTGGTCCAAGGAAGCGCGCCTGGCCAACCCCCTGGGCTACCTGGACTTCCTCCAGGAGCAGCTCTCCGGTGCGATCACCCGCGCGTTCGACCTCGCCGTCCTGCACGGCAAGAACGCGATCAACGGCCAGACCATCTCCGGTGTGGAGTACATCGACCAGACCACCAAGCGCGTGGAGATCGGAACGGCCGCCAAGAAGGATGGCGGCCTGTCCACGGACATCCTCTCCGGTTACGACCTGGTCGTCTCCGACGAGAACGACTACGACTTCACCGGGTTCGCCGCGGACAAGCGTCTGCGCTCCCAGCTGCTCGGTCAGGTCGACGTCAACGGCCGCTCCATCTACTCCAACCCCCTGGACCTGCGCGAGGGCCTGGGCACCCTCCACGGGCTGCCCGTCGCCTACGGCAAGGCCGTCGGCGGGAAGATCGGTGCCGCGCCCGACACCAAGGTGCGTGCGTTCGGCGGTGACTTCACCACCAACCTGAAGTACGGCTTCGCGGAGAGCATCACCTTCTCCCGCACCGACGTCGCCACCATCCAGGACGGCGGCACCACCGTGCACCTCTGGCAGCAGAACATGGAGGCCTTCCTCGTCGAGGCGATCTTCGGGTGGGTCATCACCGACACCGACGCGTTCGTCGCCTACGAGGACAAGGTCCCCGCCGTCGAGGCGCAGGGCTGACCCTCTCCGACCCTGAGGAGGTGCCCCATGGCGGTAGCCGAAGCCAAGGACGTCGTCACGTCCCTGCGCCGCACGCTCACCCCTTCCGAGGAGGACTACGTCGAGCAGCTCCTCGACCGGGCGGAGACGCTCCTGAAGGTCCGGATCCCGGACCTTCAGGAGCGGGCCGGGCAGGACCCGAACTTCTCCGACCTCCTGGTCATCATCGAGGCCGAAGCCGTGGCCCGCGTGTACCGCAACCCCGAGGCCTACAAGACCGAGTCCGAGGGGGACTACAGCTACCAGCTCAACTACCAGGTCGCCTCCGGGCTCCTGGACGTCCTCCCCGCGGACTGGGAACGGCTCGGCCTGACCGGGTTCCGCACCCTGGGCATGGCCACCGACGCCTACGCCCGAGAACGCTACGGCGACCCCGCCTACGCCTTCCAGGCATGCTGGCCCGCCTACGACCGTCTGGCTGAGAGGTGGATATGACCCTGCGCACCGGCAAGCACACCGTTACCGTCCGCCCTCGCATCCTGGGCCAGGACCAGTACGGGCCCGGCGTCGAGGTCCTGGGCCAGCCGAGCGTCCTGCGCTGCAACGTACAGCCCGTCTCGGCCGACGAGCGTGAGGCGCTCGGACTGCAGACCGTCACCGTCTACCGCATCGCGTACTTCCCGCAGGAGCACGGCGGGAAGCCCTGGCCCGGAGGCCCCTACTCCCAGGTGGAGTGGAACGGGCGCCTCTGGGATCAGCGCGGTGAGGCACTGGACTGCACCATGTCCGAGACCACCGGCCATCAGAAGATCATCATCACGGCTGCCGGAACCGAGGTCGCATGATGGCCCAGGTCGACAAGAACGCGGAGCTGGCCGCGGCCATCGTCGCTTCCCACCAGTTCGAGTTCGACGACCTCGTCGACAAGGTCGAGGCCCGGGCGAAGTCCTATGCCCCACACCGGACGGGACACTTCGCCTCCTCCATCCAGACCGACGTCGAGCTCACTCCCCGCGGAGTGCTCGACCGCGTCGTCTACTCCGATGATCCGCAGGCCGGAATCATCGAGTTCGGCCACCTCGCCAAGAACGGGACCTGGGTACCCGGCCACTACACGTTCGCCAATACCCTCAGGAGCTTCTGATGCGGTACACCATCGATGCCCTGGCCCTGCTCTACACCACCCTCGAACACCTCCCCGCCTACGTCACGACCGACCCGCCCACCGACCTTCCCCAACACCTCCCAGCCTTGATCGTCGAGACCTCCGCACCCACCGGCGTCACCAACCTCAGCGACCCCCGCGCAGGCATCACCTGCACCGCCAGCCTCAACGCCCTGGCGCGCTCGCGGGCGGAGGCCTCGGCGCTGTGTGACCTGGCCTACGGCAGGGTCTGGGAGGCCCGGGGAGAGCGGTCCGAGTTCGGATGGATCTCCGGAGTCCGGGATCTGCAGCAGCCGCACCGGGTCGTCTCCACCGCCGGGGCGGACAACGTCTTCCAGTTCACCGCGGCGGTGAACCTGGTGCTGCGCCGGGACCGCTGACCTCACCATCTTGATCGGCAGCCGCGCCGGGATCCGGCGCGGCTCCTCCTCCATGCCTGAAAGGGGCACACACCATGGCAACTATCGAATCCGTCCGCCTGCACATCGCAGGCGTCGGCCACGTCTTCCACGCGCCCGTGGGCACCGAGTACCTCGACCTGTCCAAGTTCAAGTTCGGAGATCCCTCCACGTACGGCGAGTGGACCTGGCTGGGGGACACCTCCAGCGAGAACACCATCGAGTTCGACGTCGACGGCGGTGACGTGAAGTACAAGCGCACCTGGGACCGCAAGCAGGTCCGCGCCACCCGCGAGGACCAGACCACCACCGGCACGATCAACTCCGTGAACATCTCCAAGGAGACCTACGAGATCGCCTTCGGTGGCGGCGAGTACGTGGAGAAGACCAAGTCCTACAAGGTCAAGTCCAACACCACTGCGGTGGAGAAGGCGCTGCTGATCATCACCGAGGACGGCCTGGACATCGCAGGCCTCGGCCTGCCCTCCACCTCCATCACCGGGTCCCTGCCCACCTGGGACCTCGAGGAGTTCACGGAGATCCCCCTGTCGGTGGCCATGCAGGCCGGAGCGGACCAGACGATCTACGAGATCTTCGATCCCCGCCCCTACGCAGGCAAGGGCCCTGGACAGTAGCCCGGGACCGACCTCAGACCCCGTTCCCGCGCCGCCACCGTGAGTCCACGGCGCGGGAACGGCCCCACCCCTCCCTGGACTCACACCCCTGCTGGAAGGACTCACACCATGCCCGCCAAGAACACCACCTCCAAGACCGCCCAGACCGCCGCATCCCGAGGCGCCAAGACCCCCAAGGACCACCAGGAACCCCAGGCATTCGACGAGCTCGAAGGACACGAGCTCCTGCGCCCCTTCGACCAGGTCAAGGGCTCCGACCAGGTCCGTCTCCTGTCCCGCCTCAAGAAGATGGGCCTGCTGGATGACGCCGGTGACTCCGCGGAGTCCGTGGACCTGGAGACCCTCAACCTCGACGAACTCGCCGACACCATCGACTTCGTCTCCGAACGATTCGCGAACGACCCCGAGGCGTTCGACGAATGGTCCTGCGGCACCGGCGGATACGCCCGCGCCATGAACCTCGCCGTCGGGTACGCCGGTGAACTGGGAAAATCGCTGAGCTCCGAGGACTGACCAGGCGCCACCCGGACCTGGACGCCGACCTGTTCGTCTACGGGTACGACGTCCAGACCATCCGGACCGCCCATGACGTGCGCCGCGGATTCGCCCTGGTCGAGCGCCTCAGGCACGACCCTGAATCCCGGTGGCGCGCCGACTCCCTCGGAGGGTCCGACCACATCGGCTGGACCGCGCCCGCCTACCTCCTGGCTGCCGTCGTAGACGCGATCAACACCAACACCAAGGCCACCGCGCAGCGCAAGGCGTCCCTGAAGAAGAAGGAACGCACCACCCGCCCACAGGCCCGTCAGCGCACGGACTACCGGCCCACCTCCGTACGGGACACCAACTTCGGTGTCCTCTTCGGCGAAGAGCAGTGACCACCGGGACCCACCCGGTGGTCACTGCTCCACCCCGGTCAGGAAGGAACCCAGCATGCCCCAGATCGGCCGCCTCTCCATCCGCGTCTTCCCCGACACCAAGGCCTTCCCGAACGAACTGCGCCGCGACCTGAACCGCATCGAGAAGGAATTCAAGACCAACATCCAGGTCAGCCCCGATCTCGACCGGGACGCCCTGAACCGCATCCGCGAAGAGCTCCGCAGCCTCAAGGGCACCATCACCGTGGACGCTGACACTGCCCGCGCCCGCGAGCAGATCGCCCAGGCCTCCAAGAACCTCACCGCCAACCTCACCGTCGGCGCCGACCTCACCCGCGCCAAGACCCAGCTCAGCACCCTTACCGAGGACCTGCGCGCCAACCTCGACGTCGACGCGGACATCGCGCCCGCTCGCCTGAAGCTCAACGAACTCACCCGCAATCTCACCGCCACTGTGCAGGCCGACGCCGACGTCCGCGACGCCCGCGAGAAGATCCAGGACCTCGGCAAGGGCATCACCACCACCATCAACGCCGACGCTGACACCGGTGCAGCCCGAGCCAAGCTCGCCCTGGCCACACGACCGCGCACCGTCGAGATCTTCCCCACCGTCAACTCCGCCGCGCTCGCGGGGGTGAAGACTGCCCTGATGGCGCTCTCCGGGGGCAACGTCCTCAAGGGGATGGGCACTTCGCTGAAGAACGTGGCCCAGAACCTCGACCTGGTGGCCGTCAAGGCTGCGACCACGGGTCTGGCCGTGGCCGGCCTGGGCGCGGTGGCCACCGCTGGTGCAGGGAACCTCTTCTCGCTCGGGGCCTCCCTGCTCTCCGTCGCACCGGCTGCCCTGGCCCTGCCCGGCATGTTCGCCGGCGCCGCGGTCGGGGTGACCACCTTGGTCCTGGCACTGAAGGACGCGAAGACCGTCCTGGCCGGCCTCGGCCCGGCGTTCACAGGTCTGCAGCAGTCCATCTCCACGAACTTCTGGTCCGTGGCGGCCCAGCCCATCCGCGAGATGGTGAACTCCCTGCTGCCCTCCCTGCAGTCCGGCCTCTCCGCTACGGCTTCGTCCTTGGGAGGGATGTTCCAGTCCCTGGCCGCGGCGCTGCAGTCCTCCCTCGGCGGGGGCGTCCTGACGTCGTTGTTCGAGCCACTGAACCAGTCCATCCAGATCGCGGCCCAGGGGATGGCGCCCCTCGTGCAGGGCATCGTGAACCTGGGTCAGGTGGGCGGCCAGTTCCTCCCCGGCCTGGCGCAGGGCTTCGTCAGCATCGCGAACTCCTTCAAGGCATGGACCGAGACCGCGGACATCTCCGGGATGATCCAGGCCGGCCTCCAGGCCCTGAAGGACCTGTTCAACGTCGGGGTGCAGGTCGTCGGGATCTTCGCCGCGATCGCCAACGCCGCGGGTCAGGCCGGCGGGTCCACCCTGACCACTTTCGGGGAAGGCCTGCGTCAGGTCAACGCTGCCCTCTCCGGCCCCATCGGCCAGGGCACGATGATCACGATCTTCTCCGGAGCGAACCAGGCCCTGCGCAACCTCGCTCCTGGCATCGGCGCACTGGGGCAGGCCTTCGTCTCCCTGGCCCCCACGATCTCGGCAGTCATGCAGTCCGCAGGAACCTCCATCGCCGGTCTCCTGCAGGGCGTCTCCTCGGCGCTGCAGAACCCGGTCTTCCAAACCGGCTTGACCGCCCTCTTCCAGGGAATCCAGGCCGGAGTCTCCGCCCTGTCCCCGGCCATGGGGTCTCTCGGAGCGATCTTCGGGACCTTCGGAAGCGTCCTGGGCACCCTCGCCCAGACCCTCGGCCCGGTCCTCGGCACCGCGTTCCAGGCTCTGGCGCCGGTCGTGCAGACCCTCGGCGCCGCGCTCATGCCGGTGATCCCCCTCCTCGGGGAGGCACTCATGACCGCGATCCAGGGCCTCGCGCCCATCCTGCAGTCCCTCGCGGCTGCACTCGGCCCCGTCGTCCAGATGCTCGGCCAGACCCTCTTGGCCGCAGTCCAGGCGATCCTGCCGATCCTGCAGCAGCTGGCACCCGCGATCCTCCCGCTCGGCGAGATGCTGATGACCACGATCCTCGGGGCCATCATGCAGATCCTGCCCCCGCTGGCCCAGCTGGCTCAGGCCCTCCTGCCGGTCTTCGTCGGGATCATGCAAGCCATCATGCCGATCGTCGGCCAGCTGGTCGCAGCCCTCGGCCCCATCGTCGCGATGCTCATCGGGCAGCTCGTCCCGATCGTCATGCAGATCGTCCAGGCTCTCCTCCCGCCCCTGCTGTCGATCATCACCTCCTTGATGCCGGTCATCATGCAGCTGATCCCCGTGGTGGCCGCGCTCGCGGCCGCGTTCATGGAGGGGCTGGTTGTGGCCATCCAGATCCTGCTGCCGATCATCCAGACGGTCTTCGCTGCGATCGTGCCGATCATCCAGGCAGCTCTGCAGGTGATCACCGGGGTGATCCAGGTGTTCGCGGGCCTGCTGACGGGCAACTGGCAGATGGTCTGGGACGGGATCAAGAACATCCTGTCTGGGGTGTGGAACCTCATCGTGGCGGTCATCCAGGGTGCGATCCAGATCGTGCTCTCGGTGATCCAGGCGGTGCTGGGGATCATCGCGTCCATCTGGAACAGCATCTGGTCCTCGATCGGGTCCTTCGTCACGGGCATCTGGAACGGAATCATGTCCGGCATCAGCGGCGCGATCAACGCGGTCTCTTCGGTGATCTCCTCGGTGCTCGGCAGCATCGCCTCCGTCTGGAGCTCCATCTGGTCGGCGATCTCCTCGGCGGCGTCGAGCATCTGGAACGGGATCCGCTCGTTCATCTCCAGCGCGATCAACGCCGTACGCTCGGTGATCTCATCCGTGCTCAGCGGCATCGCATCCCTGTGGAACAGCATCTGGTCCTCGATCAGCTCGTTCCTGTCCGGGGTGTGGAGCTCGATCCAGTCGGTGGTCTCCGGAGCCATGAGCAACCTCAGAGGGGCCGTCTCTGCCGGGACAGCTGCCGTGCTGGGGTTCTTCCGGGACATGGGCTCCAACGTCCTGGGTGCGCTGCGCGACGTCGGTTCCAAGATGTTCTCGGTCGGGTCGGACATGATCCGTGGCCTGATCGACGGCATCAAGAACATGGCCGGCGCCGTCGTGGACGCGGCCAAGGGCGTCGTGGATGGCGCCGTGAAGGGGGCGAAGGCCCTGCTTGGCATCCACTCTCCCTCGAAGGTGTTCATGGAGATCGGTTCCTACACCGGCCAGGGCATGGCCATCGGGCTGGCGGGGGAGGAGTCCACCGTGCAGCGGGCCATGCGGAACATGGTCACACCACCGTCCCTGACGGAGTTCGTCGGGGACGCCTCCCGCGGCATCGGCGGTCGAGGTGGTTCCCCAGTCATCGGGGAGATGCACCTGCACGGCACCTCGGACGAGCTGGCCGGGCGGGTGGAGTCCAAGATCAAGTACGCGATGGCCTGAGAGGAGGGGTTTCCATGGGTTCGACGACAGCCACCGCGTCCTACGGGGACGTGACCCTGTACGGCGACCTCCAGGACGACGTGCGCGAATTCCACCTGACCAGTCTGGTCGGGTGGGAGTCGTTCACGGCCGATCGGTCCACAGCAGCCCGTCCGAATGCCCATGGCCAGTGGGCCACCCGAGCGTTCGTGCGCGGGAAGACGGTCATCGCCAAGGGGTTCTGCTTCGACCCGGACGCCCGGGATGAGCTGTTCGCCCGCTTGGGCAGAGCCGCGGCCCTGCCTGCGGCTGGTGGAGTGCCCCAGGTCCTGACCGTGGACTCGATGGGCAGGACCCTGCGCGCCGGCGCCGTGGTGACCGGCTTCGATCCCTGGGACGAGTACGAGTGGCTGGTCGATGGGCTGTTCGGGTGGAAGATCGAGTTCTCGCTGGACGACCCACGGCGCTATGCCGACGACGAGGCTGGCACGTACACGACTGGTCTGGACAACGGCACTTCCTCGGGCCTGGAGTTCGACCTCTTCGCGGACGAGGACACGGACCAGGTCACCGGTTACCTGGAGTTCGGCGAACCGAACACCTCGGGCCGGGTGGTCTTCGAGAACAAGGGGAACACCGACGCCTGGCCGTCCTTCGAGATCACCGGAGTCGCCCCGTTCCGCATCGTCCACGGTGAGTCCGGCCGGGTCATCGAGTACTCGCAGGCCGTGCCGGCCGGGCAGGTCCTGACCATCAACCAGGAGACGGCCAACGCGCTGCTGCAGGGCACAGGGGACCGCTCCCGGTACCTCACGCGCCGCGAGTGGTTCTCCATCCCGGCGGCCTCGACCGGCACCATTCGATTCGTCACCGATGCCCTCTACGACCCGGGCGCCCAGATGACCGTGAAGATCAGGAGCACCTACCTATGATCGACGACTCCAGGGAAGTCATCATCGGGCACTTGATGACCGGGGAGATCTACGCAGTCCTCCCGGCCCACAGCGGCTCCTGGTCCATGGTCCACCGCAAGGCTGGCAAAGTCTCCGCGGACATGCTCATCACCCCGGATCTGCTGGACCGCTACCCGGACCTCTCCGTGCAGATCAGGGAGTGGCGTTCCTTCATCGGGGTGCGCATGGTCGACTCGGGACGGATCCTCAACGCCGGACCGATCACCTCCTGGTCCTTCGACTCCTCATCGATGACCCTCTCCATCACCGGGGCAGGCCTGCCGGAGTACCTCGCACACCGGTACCTGGCCCAAGCCGGCCGGGTCGTGGACCTCAACCAGGCGGTCTCCTGGGACAAGCAGACGCTGCCCTCCATCGCTCGCGGGATCGTGGCCATGACCGCCCTGCACCCGGGAGGGGCCCTGCCCATCGTCCTCCCGGAGCTGCAGACCGGAGGCAACACCCGCACGTACTGGGGCTACGAGATGGGTCAAGTGTGGGAGCGGCTCACCCAGATCATGGAGGTTCAGGGCGGCCCCGACCTGATGTTCCAGCCCCGCATGCGCGACGCCACGCACATCGAGTGGCAGATGCGTGCAGGGAACCCGCTCCTCACCCAGGAGGGCGACGACTGGACATTCCCCATCGGCACACCGGCCTCCCCGGTGCTCTCCTACAGCGTGGACTCCGACGGCTCGGACATGGCCTACCGCGCCTTCGCCGTCGGGTCCGGCACCAACGAGGAAGCGCTCATCGCGCAGGCCGCCGAATGGGACCAGGTCGACGACTTCGCGTATCCGCTCCTGGAGCGGAAGGAGACGTACTCCTCCGTCACCGAGTTCTCCACGCTGCAGTCCTGGGCCACCGCCAACGTCGGCGCGAACAAGGCGCCGTGGAAGACGTGGAAGTTCACCCTCGACCCCACGGCCACCCCGCGCCTGGGCGACTACCGGCCAGGGGACTGGGTCACCGCCCGCATTGACCAGCGGTACCCCTTCCTCCCCACCGGTGAATTCCGGGGCCGCATCATGACCGTCTCCGGGAACCTCACCGGCGCCGTCAGCATCGAACTCACACCCACCGTGGACGGGAGGCAGTGATGGCAGACGAATCCCTCGGCTGGCAGAAGGCCCCCCAGTCCCCGGAGCAGTTCGGCGGGTTGGCCGACAAGATCGCGAACCTCGAACGGCAGCTGGCGAACATCGAATCCCGCACCGTCCTGGGCACCGTCTCAGCCCGCTCCAACTCTGGGTACACCTCCGGTTTCGGCGTCCAGAAGAACGAAACCGTCCTCCTCAAGGTCTCCGTCCCAGCACCCTCGAACTTCACCACCGTCGTCGTCCAGGCCACGATTGCCGGCCGCGCCGTCTGGGACAACAAACAGGGAGGCACCGCCGGCTCCGGAGACTGGGGCCTGTTCTACTCCCGCCTCACCGTCGAGAACCAGATCCAAGCCACAGGGACCGCCTACTACGCCGGCGGCGTCCTGGACGCCAAAGGGGTCGAACAGATCAAGACCTACCGCGGCATCCTTACCCCCACCGCACAGCTAGCCCTCCCCGCAGAGCAGGTCACCGGATCCGTCGACGTCACGGCCACGGCCTGGACGAACTGGCCGGCCGCCTACCACGCCGACTCCGAATCCTGGGCGAACCTCCAGGTCCAATGCCTCTTCATCCGATAGGAGCCACACATGGGCAACTCCAACCTCGGCCACGGCCTCTTCATCCGCCGCGGCGGCAAGTCCTCCGGAGACCCCTCCGGAACCTCCCCGCGGGAAGCTCGCAAGGCCCTCGCCGGCCTCTTCGAAGTCACCGGCAGCGCACTGCGTCCCCGCGAAGGCGTCCTCATCGGCGGGAACAACCAGCTCCTTTACGGCTCCGGATCCACCATGCAGATCGGGATCCGCCCCTTCACCATGGCCCTGGCCCGCCAGAAGGACGGCGCAGACGGCCTCATCCTCATGGCCAACACCGACACCTCCATGATCGACATCAGCCCGGCCCCCTCCGCCGGCTCCCGCATCGACGTCATCTACGTCGCCCAGAACGAATCCGAATCCGACACCACCGACTCCAAGGCCTACTTCGGCGTCGCCAAAGGAGTCGTCGGAACCCCCGGCCAGAAACCCGCCATCCCGCAGTTCGCCTACGAACTCGGATCCTTCACCGTCACCGCGGGCACCACCTACCTCTCCAACGCCACCATCACGGAGACCTGGCAATACACCGGGCTGCGCGGCACACCGATCCCCGTGCGCTCGCAGGCCGAACGGGACGCCCTCACGAAACGCCCGGGCCTGCAGGTGATGCGGATCGACCGGAACAACCAGATCGACACCTGCGATGGGACCTACTGGAGAGGCAACTCCGACTGGACCAACCTGCCCTTCGTGAACAACGACTGGGCTGCCGTACCCGGTGGCCAGCCCTCGCAGTGGCGCTTCGTGGCCGACGGGACCATGGTCATGGTCCGAGCCGAGTTTAAGAACACCAACACCAACTTCAACCAGGTCTACGAGGGATGGTCCCATGCGACTCTCCCCCCTGAGGCCCGGCCGCGCACCTGGACAGCGATCCAAGGTCTGGGTGACAACTACTCCGGGTCGCAGAACTGGACCATCGGCACCGACGGAAAGATCAGCTTCGGCGCGAACCCGAAGGGCAAGACGTTCATCTACAACGGGGTCTACCCGCTGTGAATCGGAAGGAGACCCTCATGCCTAGCAGCGCCAGCATCATCAACGCCTCCAAGGACAACGACCTCAGGGAACGCGCGATCGCGATCGCCGCGGAACAGGGGCTCAGCTTCCCCTCCAGCTGGGTCGACCAGCGACTCTCCGCGCTCGCGTGCGCCCCGGTAGATGGCCAGGGCAATATCCTGGCTTCGGTCTACGAGTTCGCTCAGGTCACCCGAGATCAGGCAGTGGCAGCCCTGCCACCGGCGCCTGGGGTGAATCCGGCTGGGGTGACGGATGATCACCTCCGGTATGCAATCACGTCGCTGACCTCCGCACCCCAGGAGCAGGGGCAGTAGAGGATGCGGTCGATCATTCGATGGTGCATCCGCATCGTCCTGGCCGCGGCGGCGGAGATCTGCCTTTCCCGGGCCTTGGGGTACTCGAATGTGCTGACGCCGGCGCATGAGTCACCGGGCCCGGCGTTCCTGACCGACGGGGGAGTGTTTCTCCCGGCATGGGCGTCCGCGTGGGGCTTGTGCGGGGTCTTGCTGATCATGGAGTCTCTTCGATGCCGGCCCTTGGTGGGGCTGCCACTGATGGGTGGTCTCTCGATCGTCTGGTCCGGGTCCTACCTGTGGGTGTGGGCCCGGTCCGGATTCGAGTCTCCTGACGTCCTGACGGGATGCCTGTACGCGGGCGTCGGCACGATGACCCTCACGGTGGGGGTCCTGTGCGCCCGGGTGATCCAGTACTTCCAGGATCATCCGGGCCTGACCGGGATGGTGGGAGTCGTCGCGGTGGAGGAGGACTAGAGATGGACGTGACGCTCCCGTCGATCATCGGTCCGAGCATCGTCGCGGCGATCACGGCCGCGGGCACGTGGCTGGCCACACGGAAGCCGAAGTCGGATCATCAGGACGCCTTGATCGACCAGATTCAGGAGGAGCGTCAGGAAGCGCGGGCGGAATTCCAGGAGCGGATCGCTGCCTTGGAGACGAAGGTCGCGCAGTCCCAGGAGCATCTGGCGCTGGCGACCCAGGAGTCGAGGCGGGCTACGGAACGGTCCTACGAGATCCAGGACCAGGCGCGCCTGGAGATCTCGATGATCAAGTCCTACGTCTTCGACTTGATGGGGCACATTGCGGCCGGGAAGCCGCCCCCGCCGCCGCCGGTCCCGGAGATGCTCAAGCGCTATTTCTACCCCGATCAGAACTGAACCCCGCTCTCGGCGGGGTTCTGGCAGTTAAGGAGGCCTCGTGGCCTACACGATGTACGAGCAGTGGACGTCCTCCGCTCAGAGCTCGCGTGCCAGCTATGGCTGGTACGCGCCCCCGGATGGGATCACCTGGCACTGGTGGGGTCTGCCGGAGTGGAACGCGACGTTCGATTCCACGATCGATTTCTTCATCAACGAGGTGCCGAAGCGGCCCGTGGCGCAGCGGACCTCTGCGCACTACGTTGTCTCGGACGCCCAGGTCGCGTGCATCGTCTCCCCGGACCAGGCTGCTTGGCATGCTGGGTCCACGGAAGGCAATGGACGGACCATCGGCATCGAGGTGGACCCCAAGATGCCGGGGCAGACGCTGGAGACGTGCGCGGAGCTGGCGGCCTACCTGGAAGGACTCTACGGATCCCTGAACCACTATGGGCACCAGGATTGGACCGCCACCCAGTGCCCGGGGGACCTGTACCCGAAGATCCCGTGGCTGATCCAGCGGACCAACGAGCTGACCGGCTCCGCGTCTGCTGTGACCTCCGGGTCGGTGGAGGCGATGATCGCGTGGTTCCAGGAACGCAGGGGCAAGGTCACCTACTCGATGACCAACCGGTCCGGGCCCAGCAGCTACGACTGCTCCTCGGCGGTCTACTCCGCAGCCCATGAGGCTGGAGTCCTGCCCGCCTCGACGGGGCTGGGGAACACGGAGACCCTCTTCAACGACCTCGAGCGCAACGGCTGGTCCCAGGTCCCGGCCACGGCGTCGGGGATCCCTGCACGTCGCGGGGACATCTTCATCTGGGGTGTCCGCGGCGCATCGACCGGCGCGGCCGGGCACACGGGGGTCTTCCTCGATGAGGACAGCATCATCCACTGCAACTACGGGTACAACTCGATCACGATCAATGACCACGACGTGATCTGGACAGCCAACGGTCAGCCCCCGTGCACGATCTACCGGCAGGCCGCCGGTGCGAGTGGCGGGGCCGCCGCCGCAATGACTACGACGAAGGAGTGGGACGAGATGGCGAGCAAGGACGAGATCAAGGCAGCAGTACGAGAGGTGGTGTTCGAGGAGAAGCGCACGGAGTTCTCCGGGCGCACCCTCGGCACGATCATCCGGGAGGTGGACCGGGCCACGTGGAACACCAAGAAGATGCTCCGCTACCTGTTCAACCAGTACCGGATTGGGATACCCGGTGTGATGACGGATGGCCGACTGGGCGGCAAGATCCGGAAGGTCCTCGGCTACAACGAGGCCGAGGACGGCAGGGCCCGGGCCGCGGAGTGGGCGGCCGACGCCAACCGGGCCTACGACTTCTAGGAGGAAGCATGAACGATCGATTCAGCTGGCTCACGCCCAAGTTCCGGGCGTGGCTCTATGGGGTCCTCATCACCGCTCTGCCACTGCTGGTCAGCTACGGCATCCTCGCTCAGGAGGATGTTCCCTTGTGGATCGCTCTGGGCAGCGCGGTCCTGGGTCTGGGCCTGGCCGCGGCGAAGGTGAACGCGACTCCGGAGGTCATCGAGACGGCGGCACCGGTGGATCATGAGGTCCTGGCCGACGCCGTCGCCACGCGCCTGACCACCACGGCGTCGGCGGGGGTGAACCCCGCCGCCGGGGAACACGCGGAGGCGTCGCCGGAGCCGGCGGCCGTCGACTCTGTGCGGGCTCCGCTGTTCGCGGCCACGGAGGAGGACCTCGACACCGGCGATGGTGCACCCGATGCGGGGTCCGCGCAGGCGAAGGTGGAGATGGACTACACCTCACCGGCCTATGCGGTAGCCCAGGGCTCGCACGCAGCATGAGACATGGCCCCCGGCCCTCCTTGCGAGGGTCGGGGGCCATTTTCTGCGTCCTATCGGACGCCCCTCATGGGCTCGACAACCGCGCCTGCACCCCCTGCATGGCATCCTTTCGACTCAACCGGCCCGACAGAAAAAGGCCCCGCCCCATCATTGGGGCGGGGCCTTCTCCTGCTGCCTGCTACATGTCCAGGGGCAGGGTGCAGTTAGCGATACCGCCAGCACCGGACCCGGACTGCGTGGACTTGGACTGACCGTCCACCACCAGCTCGCAAGTCACCTGCGAGGTCTGATCCTGGATGTCGCCCGTCACCGATGCGGAGAAGCCGTCCTTGGCCTTCACATCCTGCACGGTCTTGGACCAGTCACCGGCCGGCACCTGCTCAGTGCTCATGCTCCCGGCATTGCCCCACGAGACGTTGCCGCCCCCGCTGGTGGTCACCTTGATGACTACCTCATGCGCCGCGTCCTGCTTCGCGGACTCGGACTGCACGGCGTCGTTCACGGCCTTGCCACCCACGCCCACGAGTGCGGCGCAACCACCGAACAGGAGGACGACGATGAGGACGAGGATCCCGACGATCCAGGGCCACTTCTTCCGCTTCTTCTTCGGCGGTTGCTGGGGGTAACCCTGCTGCGGGTACGGCTGGTTCTGCTGGGGGTACTGCTCACCCTGCGGCGGGTTGGGGGTCTGACTCACTGCTCTCTCCTCAGTGCGGGGGTTGATGACCAGTCGAGCATACCGTGAGGTAAACCATACCTGGCCACCTGGCGAACTCTCGGGGGGTGTACGGGGGGTGAGAGTCCGGGCAGACCAGTGCAAATGAGTGCAAATAAACTAGGGGAGTCCAAATGGAATCGTCCCCAAACCCACTACATCCCAGTGTTTGCAAGGGATGTAGCGGCATTGGTGGGACGGGTCGGCCGGTGAGCCGGGTTCTGGCTCCATGGCCCTACATCCCAGTAATGACGCGGGCCCGTTGCTGCTCGGGGGGTGTACGGGGGGTGAGAGAATCACCCACCCTAGCCATGCGCTGGTCATCGTCATCCCAGAGGTGGGAGTAGGTCGCCAACGTCTCCGTCGCATCCTTGTGCCCCAACCGGTGCGCCACGGCCACCGGCGACAGCCCGGCCGCGATGAGCTGGGAGGCGTGGAAGTGCCGCAACTGGTGCCACCCGGCCCCCAAGGTGGGGTCCTGGTCGCGGGCCCGCCGCCACACTGCAGCGAACGTGGATCGATTCCACCCGGACCCCTGCGTGTGGAACACCAGCCGCTCCGCACCCTCCCCGTACTCCTTGCGGTGGGCCAGGAGGTTCCCCAGGGTGACCGGGCCAAGCTGGACCACGCGCACGGATGCCGCGGTCTTCGGTGCAGAGAACACGGGCGGGTCCCCCTGGGCCAATTGCCGGTCCACGATGATCACCTGTCGGCGCGTGTCCACCCGATCCCAGGTGAGCCCGCGAAGCTCCCCACCACGTAGGCCGGTGGCCGCGTCGAAGAGGACGGCCGCCTTGTACTGGGCGGATACAGCATCGGCTAGGGCGCGCACCTGCTCGACTCGTAGGGGCCTGACCAGTTCGCGGGGGACCTCCGGGAGCGTGATCCGGGTGCAGGGGGTGACCGTGATGTGCCCTTCGGCCACGGCCCACTTGTAGAGGGTGGCGAGATCCCCGTAGAGAGTGCGGATCGTGCGGGGCGCGTAGGTCAGGCGCAGCCGGTTGATGAGGTCCTGCACGTCGCGGCGAGTGACCGTCCCGATGGGCCGTTGCCCCAGGGTGGGGAGAACCATGTTGCCGATCCGCCGGCGGGTCGCGGCCTCGGTGGTGGGCTTCATGTCCCGGGCGGCGATGTAGAGCTCCATCAGGCCAGTCACGTCCAGGCGGGACTCCGGCCCCCGGTACACACCGCGCTTCTGCTCATGCCGCAGCTCCGTCAGCCAGTCCTCTGCCAGGGCCTTGTGCTCGAAGGACTTGCGCCGCTTGTGCCCCTGGGCATCCTCCCACTCCACGCGCCAACGCAGGCCGGTGCCGTAGCGGTCGGTGCGTTTGCGTTGGCGGTTCAGCCAGCGGTCCTCGATGAAGGCCATGGGTGCTCTTTCAGGTACGCCTCCAGCAGCCAGCCGGTGACGCCCAGCTCGACGGCGAGCTGGCCGGGGTCTTGGGTGGCGCGTGCGAGGTCTCGGAGGTGGTGGGGGTCGATGAGGCGTTCCGCAGCGATCCGGTCGCAGCGGGCTTCTCGTCGGGCGTGCCAGACGTGGTCGGGGGTGGGGGCGTCGTCGTATTCGGCGTGCACGATCTCGTGGGCGAGGACGCAGGTCTGCTCGCGGGTGGTGAGGTCCGGGGCGAGGATGATGCGGTGGCCGTCCCAGAGGCCCAGCCGGTCCCCTATGTCCTCCACGTCGATGTGGAGGGCTAGGGAATCGGCGTGGGCCCAGGGGTTATAGGTAGTCCTCGTCTCGTGCATCGCGTCGGCGTGCCTCCCTCTTCTTGGCGGCCAGGTCCCAGTCCTGCGGATCATCGGAGACGGTAGCGGGGGCGACCGACAAACTAAGGGCCCGCTGCGCGGCACGCACGATCTCGGCGGGGTCCACCTCAAGCACCTTGCAGACCGCCTCCAGCTCGTTGGTGTCGATGGGGTTCCGGTTGGTCCCGATGATGTTGCTGAGGGTCTTCTGGTTGATGCCGGCGCGTTCTGCGAGTTGGCGTTGGGAGAATCCGCGGCGCTTCATCCAGGCGTTGATCTCTGCGTGGATGGATCGGGAGAACTCCGTGGGCGGTGGCTGTGTTCCTTGGGGCATGTCTCCAAGTTACCAGAAATAGAGTCAGGTGGCGGGTTGCGTGACCGAATGAGTCGGTATAGACTCAAACCATCAACACCGAGAGGGGGTAGGACATGAGCCTGTCGCAGATCGCAACAGAGACCATGTGGGTCCTGATGGCCCGACACAACAAGTCGCAGCTGGAGCTGGCCATGCGCCTGGGGCGTTCCCGGGCCTATGTCGGGGCTCGGATGCAGGGCCGTGAGGCCTGGAACACCGATGAGCTCCACGCCGTGGCCGAATGGCTGGGGGAGGACGAGATGCAGTTCTTCACCGGGATCCGGTACGAGGCGAAGGCTTCCTGATGGATCTCACGATTCAGCAGGTGTGTGCGGAGCTGCAGCAGCACCGGAACCAGGTGTACAAGCTGCTCCACACCGGCCGCATCCGCGGCTACAAGATCGGGACGCAGGGGCGTAGTAGTTCCTGGCGCGTCCCAGAGGATGCACTGCAGATCTACCGGGACTCGTCCCGGCGGTAGGCCTGTTTTGCGGCTCATATGAGTCCATACAGACTCACTCGATGTTTGAAATACCCCGGCATGACCGGGCCACATATCCCGCGCAGAAGGGTACTTGCCCGATCCCGTGACTTGTCCGGTGGTCGGGACGTAGGAACCCCGTTGGAGCAGACCTGACGAGCACACGTGTGCGAGGCAGGCGAAGGCCACTGGGAGGAAGCGTCACTGCGTTGGGAGTCATGGCGGTAGGTCCCGTCATGCGATGCGCCCCTGACAGGCAGGCAACCGGTTTCGAGCACCGGCGGGGGCACTGTCCATGAGGACGCCGCGTGTGCGGCATGAGGGGAGGAGGCGCTATGCGTTTATTGAGGAAGTTGAAGGAGTTCGCTGAGCGCGGTGGTCAAGAGACCCCCGGAAGCACCAGTGATGGTGCCGCCGAGCCAGTACCCAGTCAGGGACATGAGATGGCTGAAGATGGTTTTCTTGCGATCCTCGGGTACGAGGTTGACGGCATAGAGGGCCTCTCCCGTGATCTGGAAGCTACGCTCCCGGGCGGCCCGCAGGTCGGCGGGCGTCGGCTCCCCATCGAGGATGCGGAGGCAGTCACGGATCTTGAGCAGGATGTCGTCCACGTATTCGCGATGCTGCTGCGGGATCGCCCCGAGCTCCTCTTCAATCTGCTGCAGGGTCTTGCGGATGGACGCAAGGTCTTCTTCGGTGATCTCAGCCGTGGGTAGTCCAGTGGATCCGATCATGCTGGACAGTCCGGCTAGCCCAGTCTTGACGTTCCGGGGCGTGGCGAAAGTTGAACTTGCCTGCAGGGACCAGTCGTTATCTGGGAGGTAGACGAAGTCCCAGGCGTCCCGGAGGAAATCAGCCCACTCGTCGGGGTCCTCGGTGAACTCGATGAACGCCTGGATCTGATGAAGCAACGCGGATGCCTTCGTCTGCGATCTCCACAGTCGAATGGTGCTCTGATTGTCCGGCTCACCGCGTTTTTCGAATGCGGTGCTGTTGGTATCAGCATCCCAACTGCGGAAGATCTCCCGGAGCTCGGCTGCGGGGTTACTACCCATTCCAGTCCACCAACCATTTCTGACCCCCGAACGGTTCTGCCGTCGGGGGTCTTGTATGCTTGAGTAGAACTAGTCAGGAAATGCTTTGTTTTCTTCCTGCAAAAGTTGAGGAAGGTAATAAATACTTCTAATTTTTATAGACATAATTTAGTGAAGAACTTTTCCTGGGAAATCGTGAGGACTTTTTTTTTTTTGAAGCTTTGTTGTTTTTGAGGAGAACCCCATGAAAACATTGAATCAAAATCTGCTCTGGGAAAACTGATTTAAAATTGGAAGACTTTCTGAAGTAATCTATTTTCCTTGAAGAGATTTTAAGCTTAGTATAAAATCCAATTTTCTGTTGAGAGAAAAATCTTGTCAATTGTTCTGGATTTTGGGGCAGCCCTTCAGTTCCCCTGGGGTGGAATAGTACAAAGCAATCTTAATGGCTATCTGAAAAATGAACTGAGAATTTCCCCAGGACCAGGAGGTCACCTGGCCAAGAAATCAAGGAGAGAAGGCTGGAGCAGGAGACTGCTGATTTCTGGCTGGGAAGATGGTGTCTCAGAGACTGTTTTTGTAGCTTGCTGTTACGCTCTGTGTGGCAAAACTCCACACTGATGAATTGCAACTTAAATATGCCCCCAGTGGATGATTACTAAGTGTGGAAACATTATTTATATTTTCCAAATAATTTCAAACAAAACAACCACTGGCTAATGAAAAAGAAAAATTCCTCACCAAATCCCCTCAGTCCTGTTAAATGTTCCTGCTTGAGGAATATCATGATCTGCACAAGGACATGGTCCTTCCAAGAAACAGAATAAAGTGCCTGCATGCTGCTAGTGACCTCAGTGGGAATTCCTGGTTGCTGGAGAAATATTGGTCTGTGCCTATGGGGGAGGCTGTTATGTGCCCAGCCTGCTTTTCTGACACAGTACTAATGGTTGTTTGTAAACACTTCCAGCCTTGGTGGCATAGAGGATGCAAAATCATGT